>WYDI02003329.1:0-43769 GCA_009867235.2 Psittacus erithacus
GTTTAGTGTGAGGTGTCCCTGCCCATGGCAGGGGGGTTGGAACTGGATGATCTTAAGGTCCTTTCCAACCCTAACTACTCTATGATTCTATCCATATATATATATGTGTACATATATAAAAGTAGTAAGCAGCGGTAAATGCTATTGGCAGGATGAACACTGGGGAAAAAAAAAGAAATATAAGAAATACCCAGCTTCCCCACAATGACGCCTTTCTCTGGCTTTCGCATTACCTAGATCCATCTGTCAAAGCAGATTCTGCAATAGGCTGTGTAACTGACATATCAAAAATTATGGCTCTGATTCAGGAAAAGTTTAGTCCATCCCTGTCCAGTTAAGCTTTTAAGTACATGCTGGAAGTCCTGTCAAAGTTACGGCCATGCCTATGCAGTCTTCTTGAATGGGAAACATTGACTTGAGTGAAGCTTATATGAACACATTTATTTTTGTGAATTAATGTCCTTCCTCATGAAAAACAAGACCATGAATAACAGACAAGACAAGACTGGGGATCATTGATGACAATACAGCAAGTGTCAGAGGAAAAGGGAGAGATTTATCTTGACAATCTGTAGGAAAACCTGCATAACCCTCACTGGTGCCAAAAGTGCCAGATGCAGGACTTCACATAAATGCAACAGAAACCAGAGAACCTTAAGATAACGATGACTTCAGCCTCTGAAATGTGACATAGGGAATGCATGTCCACAGGAATGGACAGGGGATGCAGCTGCAGGACAGCTAAACATATCTTATCTGTAATCTAGGACACGCAATGATGTTACCTGACCAGCGCCTATGGTGGCTCTATGATTTGCTAGATTAAAGAAAGGAACTAACATGCGTTACAATTGCTTCCTTGAACTGAAACACAAATAGTAAAGAATGGGTACATAGTGACTCCCCAGCCATGGGACTGTATTATATATGCCACCTATTTAAGAATATGTCACAGGAGCAACACTTTCACATCTAAATGACACTACACTGCAGCAATGAGGCTTTGTGAGGGAAAAGTTCAACATGAAAAAAATATCTGAGTTAGCCTTCAAGAGAAACAGACTGCTTATGAGGGAAAGGAAAAGGCATATCTCTGTTTCTCAGTGACACAAAACTCCGTTTGGGGAGGGGAGTCACAACATAAGCAGTGGCCCCTAAAAAATAGTTATGACGCAGCCTTGGACCTGCCCATTCCAAGGATGCCTGATTCAACATGCTATTAAATGTGAAGCAAAAGCTACCAAAAGAATAGATGACAAAAATTCACACTGTTACTTGGAAAACTGACCTCTTCTTGAAGCCATAATCCAAAAGGATGATAAATGAAATGCACGGGTCTGGTTCCTATCTGTTTTTTTCCAATCACAGAAAAAACAGTGTACGAGAAAAAAGTGTATGAGAATAGCAAACTAAACTTAATCCAGTTTATGGATTTACTTATAGTCAAATATGAAGCAGCTTCAGTGCTTCTGAAAGAAAGGAAACATCCTTTCTTCAATGACTTCCAAAATTCTGTGAATGAAATTTTAGCATTCATCAGTGTGAATTCTTGTCTTGCAAACATACTACTCAAGAAGTTCCTGGTTCACAATTAGTGAGGTCATATGTAGTGGTCTATACAAATTAAGAGACAAAGAAATGCCCAAGAGGGATTAAACATGTAAAAATACAGACATTACCAAGCCTAGAACACAATGAAGGAGTTCTGCATCCTTTAACAGGCATTTTGTTATCCCCATCTATAGGCATATTTGTAGGTTAGATTCTGCTCATGGCATCAGAAGAACAGGAATATTTTCAAGTAGCTTTGAACAGGCTACCTCAGAAGCTCAATGTTTTCAGCTGGATCTGCAAGAGGGCTTCTCTGGAGAAGTTGTAGTTTACATTCTGCTTCACACCTAGCCTACATAAAATGTGCTCAAGGCAGTACCACGCACTGCTTTCTCCCTGGTTTTTATCTTGTAAATGCTAGAGCATCACGTATGACAGCTTTAGCTAAAACCAGAGAAAGTAGAAATAATGACCCAATGCCCAGTGGGCACCTAATGATGAGCAATGCAGAATAGGGCTCTGCTTTGCTGCTCTGCCACCAGAAGGCTCCAAGCACAGCAGTAGGAAGGCTGCCAGAAGGCAAGGGAGAAAGAAGACTTAATTCCTGCCAGCCAGTACACCCTCGTATGCCAGTTCCTCTAAGAGGGAAGAGGGTAACAGAAAGCTCGCTAACAGAAAGCCCCTTAGAGCTCTCGCAATTCAGTGGGATAAAACAGCATCTACAAAGTCAGGCAGTTCTCTCTACTTCCATTCTCCAATACTATTCTTTATATGACTAGTCCAGCTAAGGCTGGTCTCTGATTCTGTATACTGGCACAGCGCACTGCGAGGGGTGAGGCTAAAATTCTGCCACTACAAATTCTGTTCAGAGCAAAAGCTACATTAAAATCCCAACACCCCTACAAGGAATTTTACTGTAGCTCCTCTATGCCAATTGCATGATGTAAATACAAGCTTTGAACTTCACTGGTTTGGGGGACGGGTTTTGAAAACAGCTGCATTTTCCAATTCTCCTACCAACCAAGTTGTTCTCTAAGCCTGGCTGTGTTACAACAGTCATCATGTTACACTCACTAAGAGTATGCCTAAGCATACACACGTACATGCATGTTTGAATGCATACGAACACATAAGTTACAATACACGTAGAGATTTCGCTGTGTATTTACTCCTTTGCTGTAAGTACCATTCTTAATAGAAAATAGACCATGTCTCCTTTTTAAGGGAATGATTAGGACCACATGTTTCACTGACTCTCATGCTGAGGATCTTGCCGATATTTTTGAAACCAAATTACTAACAGCATACTAAACTTATTTCCCTGGTGGAAACCACTGGCTACTAAGTTAGTGAATATGAACACATTCGTCCCTAAACATGCAAGTAATCATCATATAAAGCCAGAGGCCGAAACCAAGTAGATATGGGGTAGATGAGAGCAAGGTTCATACGCAATAGTAACATATTCTATAACCAAATGACTTTGTTTATCTGAGGAACCCAGTATTACATCATTTTTCCTAAAGAGAATATAAACAGCACATTTTTGAAGAAACAGTTACTTAATGTGCAACTTGTCACCACTATCAGCTTTAACATAATAAAATACATGTGGAAAATCCCTTGAAGCAAACCTTCTGCAAAGCAGATTCTTCTCTAGTCTGGGTCAGAGGGTGTGTATGTCTATGAAGGAAATGCTATCTCTCTCCCTCCTTTACACACCCACTCGCTGCAGGTCACACAGCAGAGCTCACTGCTGGGATGCGTCTGCTGTATGCGTGGCATCAGCTCCTTGAGGGAAAGAAATTACCGTTGTTTCTTGGGGAGAGTCTGTGCCTTGCAAAGAAAGCCAACAAATCACACTTTAATGTATGAAATAGCAGCACTCACGGAAGTTTCAACCAAGGCTCTCTAAAGTATTTTGCAAACGATGAATAAAATCTGTTTCAGCAAGGTAAATATTACTCTCCATATTTTGTAAATATGGAAACCATAGCACTACCTAGCTGCATAACAACCAAAGTCACTCCGAAAAGCCCTTGGAAGTAACAAGCATTACAACCAAGCTCCAGACTCCAATTTTGGAAGCACCAGACTTCAGCCACTAAGTGTGGATGAAAGTTTGCACAACTTGATCTGGCAAAGTAGAAAGCATCCCTGGGCAGTAGATAAATTCTCTCATTTGTCTTTTACTCAATGAGCAATATTGTGGCTCATGTCAGGAGCAGAAAAAGCCAGGGCAGTCTGCCCCAGGTTCTAAGAGGTTAAAGGGAATTTTCCAGCAAATTCCAGCAAATCATAGCACCTCTCCTTATTTTGGACTAAGCTCCTGGGCAATTGCTGGATGGGACCCTAGAGAACCACTCTTACACTAACCTCTTCTTCTATAATAAAGCAAACTTCAGCCTAGCCTGATAAACATTTCCTAGCACAGCTCTGTCAAGAAGAGTTTAACAGCACAACTTCTACACTTTAGCTTTGTCCCATAAGAAAAAGTTGGATTATTTTTTTTTCAAATTCCAAGATGCAAAAGTATGAAATATTAATGAGAAGGCAATCATTACACCCTTACTGCTTTTAACTTCACAGCCTTAAACTCAGACCTCCGAATAAAGAATACCATCGTTAAGCCATTCTAGTATTTTATCCCTTATGGCATCATAAATCTTGAAACTGTTCGAATTATTCTGTGCCACTCTAATTGCTCTCAAAGTTTATGTCAGAAACAGAATAACCTGTTCCATTTCTTTAACCAAAGAGAGAAAAAAAATATATAGCTGAATAATATTAACAGTAATAGAGAAAAGAGATGAGAAGGGATACAGATATGTGAATCTGCCGTAAGGCAAATAAGTCATTTAATGCCATTACAGAATTATTTTTGCAGTCTGAGTTGACATTTCTTTTCATTACACACTAGAATCTCTCCCAGAACTGCTGGCAAACGAGAGTTATAGGTGAGCAGCAGCAACGGGTTAATAAAAGATGGTATGCTATTAGATAAACTTTTTACAGGTTTGCATCTGAAAGTCATAACACAACCTCTTATTCCATGTGTCACTGTGACAGAAGGTTTTCAAGGCAGAGTTCTTGAAACTGCAAGATGTTAAACAGATGTACAGTACAGCCTTCCAGATTTAAATCATGAGAACTGCATTTGCAGCCTATGTGTTGTATCCCCATTTTTTCCCTTATCAGCATTGGATACTTTAAATAAAACCGTCTGGCTCACGCACCTTTATATACATATGTACAATGGACCCTAAAAAACACCTCCTGCCCCCTTTCTTTTCTTGTTTTCCTTCAGACTAGAAGAGGTTATTAAAAAATATGCAATTTAGGTGATGAAATCTCTCCTTCTTCTTATTCTGCAGGTGCTGGCAAGCCAATCAAATTTGTTAGTGTAAAAAAAGTCATTCACTGTAGAAAGAGGCAGGAACAATAGCAATGAAAAAGAAACAAGAATGAACAGACCTGCTGAAATTTCAGCTTAATCATGCCTCTGAACTACTGAAATACAGATAATCCCCTACTTTTCAGTTTCAGCTGTTGCTTGCACTCTGACAAACCTCTATTATGAAATGTTTGCACAGTCATACAATTTAGCTTGTGTGCCTAGTCAGATGTCACCACTTGTGCCTTTGAGACAATTAATGCAATCATACATCAAATACATAGTTAAAGCAATTTAGATCATCAGGGACCTCTGATAGTCTTCTGATCCAATCTCCTGTAAAGCAGGGCCAGCTTTAAAGTCAAATGAGGCTGTTCAGGATTTACTGACTGTCTCTAAGGATGAAGATTTCACAGCTTCTCAAATTCAAAGCCTAATTCCACTGTGAGGAGTTTTCCTCCTCCTCCTATGTAATCAGAATTTCCCTTGCTGCAACCTGTGCCCATTGTCTGTTATCCTGTCAACATGCACTTCTGGTGCTAATATTTTGCTAATTGCGTGCAACATGGAATTAGTATTTCTCACTAAGGCACACTGCTGACTCACATTAAGCTTGATGTCCATGAAGATCTTAGGGTCTTTATCCGTGAAGCTGCTTTCTACCCAGTCAATCCCTATCCTGTACTGCTGTATGGAGCTATGGTATCTCAGGTGTAGAACTCCACATTTGCTTTTCTTGGACTTTAGGAGGTTCCAGCTAGCCCAGTTGCTCAGCCTATGAAGGTCCCCCTGAATGGAAGTCCTCCAGCATGTCAACTACTCTCCTCAATTCCGTGTCACTTGCAAACTTGCCAAGTTTCATTCAGTTCCACTGTCCAAGTTATTAATGACGAGTTTAAACAGTGTCGGCCCCATAACAGACCCCAGGGAAACACTGTTGTTTATACCATTGCTTATGCAATGGCTAAACTCACAAACTCTATTGTATAGATGAGATAAATGAAGTTTCCAATTGATAAAAAAATATGTAAATTCACTAAATGAGACAATTTTGTGATAGCACAAGACAACAGCTAGAATGTACACTAAATCATAATGGCATTTACGCTATTTTGCATTGCTGCATATCTTTCAATTCACATTCCTGGTATTGTTCCTAGGTATTCAGTGCTACAGAGAGATGTGGCATGTAAACGAATGGAGGAAGCACACTCCTTGACACAAAGCATTAAAAAAAAAATCTCAATAAAATACACAAAAAAAGGCAGCATATCAGCCATCAGACTGGAGAACATCTAAATAGCAAAATCACAATTACTCCCCTGTCAAAAAAAACCCAAAACAGCCCCAAAGAATTTGTATGGCAAGAAGCAGGAATAGGAACACAGTATTTCCATCATATGTAAATACATACAGAAATATATGGGTTCCAGGGCAGGTTGGACAGGGCTTTGAGCAACCTCGTCTAGTGGAAAGTGTCCCTGCCTGTGGCAGGGGGTTGGAACTACATGATCTTTAATGTCCTTTACAACCCAAGCCAATCTCTGATTCTATGAATACCATAGCAAACGATTCTAAAATCAATACAAACCAGCACTACCACCTAGCTTTCCATTCACACAGAACACAGAGGCAAACCATTTTAGGCGAGCAGTGACAAAAGAAACAGAAATATGAAATAATAACCCTTCGTAAGAATATCGTTTCGATTTCATTACCGAATTTCATATTAAACATCAAAGTGTATACTAGTACAAACTGAAGAAAAAAAAACCCACGAGTAATCACACTGCTGTGAGTGCAACACTGCACAAGCAGCATGCTGCTTGATGGATTGGGGTCAGAAATGCTCAGCACTTTTCAGATTCAAATCCCTGGAGCCATCTGAGTTTAGCAAAAATCCCAAGTAAGTGCAAGCAGGTGGAGTTCCCATTTTGCTCTGAAAAAAAAAAGGCATGTATAAATTGTTTCTATTGCAGCCATCTCTGTCTTGGTATTTCCCTACTTGGAAACAGGAAAACACATTCCAAAGCCTTGCCATGCTAAACTGCTCATAAACTCTCCTCACAGAAATTTCCCTTTCTCAGGTGTTTGGAAGCAAATGAATGTACAAATGGACAGACAACTCTTGCCACTGCATGCAAAGCCATGGAGTTAGCTACACTGCCAGTGCCTAAAATCATCAACTTAAGACAACCAACTTCATCCAACCTATGGAAAACCATCTGCCTAAAAATTAACATAAATGATGTAATAGTTTTCCTATTTTGCCTCTGCTGTCATTCATCACTAAACTCATCTTAATATACAGCACAGGATAAGATTGCATTGATTTGCTGGAGCAAGTCCAGAAGAGACCATGAGGATGATAAGGGGCTGGAGCACAGGCTGAGAAAGTTGGGGCTGTGCAGCCTGGAGAAGAGAAGGTTGTGTGGAGACCTCAGAGCAGCATTTCAGTATCTGAAGAGGGGCTATAAGGATGCTGGAGAGGGACTCATCAGGGAATTCAGCAGCAGTACAAGGGGGAATGGCTTTAAACCAAAAAAAGGATGTTTAGATTAGACATTAGGAAGAAGTTCTTCCCTGTAAGGGTGGTAAGGCGCTGGCACAGGGTGCCCCGAGAAGTGGTGAATGCTCCATCCTTGGCAGTGTTCAAGGCCAGGCTGGACAGAGCCTTGGGCGACATGGTCTAGTGTGGGGCACCCATGCCCATGGCAGGGGGGTTGGAACTACATGAGCTTAAGATCCTTTCCAACCCTAAATATTCTATGATTCTATACCGTCTCTCTTCTACAGTTTTCCAGAGCAGCTGGTGGATATTCTGCTGTTTTCAGCTGTTTGGTAGGAAGTTCATTAGATGAGAAAAATTAATAACTTGGATTAATTTAACCTCAGTACTTATGTCATACTTCTTTATAGAAAAACAAAAAAAAATCCCATCTTAGTATTATCATAATAATAGATATGCCACTGATCATCCTTCTGAATAGAGGGGAAGACTTCCTCAGATCTCTCTTCTGATCCAGGATGAAGAATATTTAAAGAAAATGCTTCATTATCTTATGCTTTTGTTCAAATTCAAACTTTTGACAATATTTAAAACTAGTCAGTGAATTTGATACAAATTATTTATAATTTTGTTTGTTCCAGAACCCCACTTTTTTAGTGAATCATTTGCCAACAACATATCACACCAATTCTATTGAACACAACTGTCATATAAAAAAATACAAAGGACTAAACATAGAATACAAAGGGGAAAAAAACCTTGGTTTTAAGCCATATTTTCCTATCAGGAGGACAAGTCAGACCCATACATCAGAAGAAGCAAAGAAATGTTTATCTGTTGAATACTTCTTTGCTAGGAACAGTACATGTCAGTACGAGACTACACACATTAGGAAGACTCTTTTGCTTTAGTAAAAGAACACATTGTTAGGTCAGTAAATATACTTCATATTTTACTTTCCTCAGAACAGCTGCAATGCCTCCAATACAGGGAGTAAGAGAGAGAGGGGAGAACTTCACCATTTAATTGAACCAACTAAAACACACAGCTACTTAAACAGAGAAAACATGATGGCCGTTATCAACTATGGCAACTTCCCTGTCCATACCTCTGTTATGGACATACTTCCATACTTTCTGTAACCTTTATCATTTTCTGTAACCTCTTTGGAGCTTTTGAGCAAACGCTAAAATTAGAAGTAAAACAAGAATTTGGGAAATAGGATCTTTAAGAACACTGTAACTTCATTTAGCTTACAGAAAAAGATGGAGGTTTTCTAAGCAAGAATGAATTTCACATTATCTTTCATCCACTGCTACATCAAGCTGCAATGTATTTTCTATACAATTGTAGATTCTTTCAGAACTTTGGGCAAATATGATGTTCAACCAAGTAACCACACAGAGCAGCAATGAAGACCCTTCTCCATCAAGACAATTATTTTATGATAGGTGAAATAATTCCTTATCACCCTTTATAAATAAAAATGTCAAGCCTATGTACTGATTTTACACTTTATACCATTTAGGTTTTCCCATTTTATTACATAATGTGTACAAAATGCAATAAAGAGTGCCTGACAAAAATCTTGAAAAAGTACTTTATTTAGAAACATCAAATCTGTTTCTGAATCCTTAATTGGATTAAAGATTAATTAACTTCTGCTGTCACCTGCTGAGCAGTCAAGACTGAGTAATTAGCATTAAACTCTCCACATCCCCTCCAAAAAAAGTAGTGGCTTCTGTAAATGAATTGGTGATCAAATGTCAAATACGCACGTCAAAGTTTATTTCAACCCACCCAAAAGCTGCCCTACCTACTGGTAATTTCATCAGACAATAAAAAAAGCAAGCAGTGAATTAAAGTTGGGCTTGTCCAGCCTAGAGAAGAGAAGGCTCCAGGGAGACCTTAGAGCAGCTTCCAGCGCTTTGGACAAGGGCCTGTAGAGACAGGACAAGGGGGAATGGCTTTGACCTGACAGAGGAAAAACAGATTAGACATTAGGAGGAAATTCTTCCCTCTGAGAGTGGTGAGGCGCTGGCACAGGGTGCCCAGAGAAGCTGTGGCTGCCCCATCCCTGGCAGCATTCAAGGCCAGGTTGGACGAGGCCTGGAGCAAGCTGCTCTAGTGGAAGGTGTCCCTGCCCATGGCAGGGTTGGAACTGGATGAGCTTTAAGGACCCTTCCAACCCAAACCATGCTATGATTCTATGAATTAACAAACCAAGCTAATGGTTATCTATTGAGCCATTGCACTGCTTTTTCTGTAATATACCTTGTTGTCTGTTACTGACATTGCTGAGATACTGATATTCTATATTTATTTTTAATTGGGGGCATAGTTAAATACAAGCCCTATTCATAAGTAAGCAAAATTTCAGTTGCACCCGTCATCCACTGATTTCTGGGATTATTTAGATGGTCAGTTATGCAGCTACTTCAGCAAAGACTGCAGCTCTGGTTTTTGCTCCTTTGATTTAACACAGGTCAAACTGATGCAAAGGCAATAATCTCAGTGAGAATACACCTACAGTGTGATGAGTGCATCTGCCTCTCCTTTTATAGCAGCTGAAGGTTTGTACCCACAGAATCTGGTATGTTCAAAACAAAAATTCACTTAAAATAGCCAAGAAGATTGAAAAAGTGCTTTGTATTCTGAAACTACAGTAACACTTCTTTCTACAACCTTTCTTGGATGACTTGTAAAGATATAAACTATCACCATATGCTTTCATTTCATGTTTATTTTTCCATCACTCATCTAAAAAGGGAGAAGTAAAATGTACACAGTGAGTGAACGCGTCTGCATTTTGCTCTAGAAAAGGAGAAATGCATGGATTGAAGACTTCTGCAATAGCAAGTATGTCACAAGGCACCTATAATTTGCTGTTACTTTTATAAACCTGTTTGTAATACAGATACGTACTTGATCAGCAATTGCACTGGTCTTGCTGTCCCTTCAATTTCATTTAGAATGGTTGTTTGGCCAAGTTTTAGGGTTTTTGCTTCTGGAAGGACATATTCAGAGGATAAAGACAGAAAAGAATGTTATTTAAATTTTGAAATTTCACTGTGGAGACACTGAATGTCACGTTCCTTCACTAACGAGTATTTATAACTGACACCAGTTGTAGTAGCCTATTTACTGGAGTTAGAGCTTACGACAAAAAAAAGGCAAGTAGAGAAAAATCAGCCTTTATTATAAAAGACAGATCTGTGTTTCTAAACACATGATGACACAAACCTGAAGTATACATTCCTATTAAAAGCATGTTCTTACACCCTAAGAATAGGATGTAACACAGAAGAATCAAACAAGGTCTTACAATCAACAGGGGTCATAATGCAAAGTATCTCTCTTTTCAGATACATCAGGATGGAGAATAAAGAATACCAGAACACCATACCACATCAATATAACTTAAGTTCCCACTAGAATATACCATGCAATAGAGTAAGTTGTATATAAACACTACACCCAGAAAATACACATTGTATGGACAGTGAAACACAAATACTAGACTTAATATTAAATTCACAAGGGAAAACAAAGAAACAACAGTTTGAAAAAACTATTGATGAAAAGCAATGTCATGAATATAGAAAGAGACAGGAATAAAGCATCTGCATGCTGTGCACTGCCAACACTTTTCAATATCAAGGTATCTTCAAAAAGGAAAACCAGAAAGTGTAATCTGCTACTGCAGTTCTCAACATGAACAAATAACATCCAAAACCAGTCCAACAAAGACATTGAAAGATGGCCAATTCCTACATAAACACATACACTAAGGTCACACAGCAAACCTACATAGCAAACTGTGGGATGAGACAAGAGAATCCCTTATCAAGACCATGATCTTGATGAATTCAGTACGAACTACCAAACAAGAAGTCAGGTTTATCTGCCAACAGTATCAACAGAAATTAAAATAATGAAAGCAATATGATATCTTGATATCTTCAGAGCTGGAAAAATGCCATCTCCCTTAGGAAAATAATGACCCAGTCTACAAGTTCCTCATACTCTGCACATGGTAGCCCCTAAATCTAAGGGAGCATTGTTGTCATAAATATTTTTCTCTTCCATGATTTAATTTCTCAGGGATAGGAGAATTTTTTTGCAAAAATGTGTTATCACAAAACTGATTTAAACATCAGCATTTCTCTAAAGCTCAAAGCCTTTTATCTTGATTACTGGAACATAGACCAGCTGCTTTAGAGAAACTGGTAGATTTGAGCATCACAGGAAGGGCTGGAGAAATCCTAAATTCTTCCTTTTTCATTTGTGACCCTGTGGAAACAAGAGTATCTGAGAGAACAAGATGTGCAGATACTGAATGATGTTTCTGGTCATGCCTACTTCTGGTGTGACTTGAGTACTGCAGGAAGACACATTTCAGTTGCCTGCTCCATGCCAAGGGAGCATCAGACTACATTCAGCAGAAGCTTTTCTCCAAAATCTAGCTAATGAAAATAGCAACCCCTCAAACTTCTTTCACATGTGAGTCAGGATCTCCATATGAGTACTACCATTAATCATCTTCAATGCACTACCTCCACACTGAGGTGACTCTTTTGTTACAGGAATGTTTAATACGCAATTACAGGCATGCACGAAAATAGAAATCCATTTTCTTCTGTGAGCTACGATGTGTTTCAAGCGTCATGCTAGACAATTATAATTCAATTGGGTCATCCCAAAGGCCCGTCTGTAAGCCTGATCAAAATTTGTCCTTTGTTAAATAAAAAAAATAAACCTAGACCATTTTTCAGGACTTTGAGATTTGAAGAACACCCCAGATCACCACCAACATTAATCACAATTTATATGTAATTCAAAAGAAGTTTCACCCCTTGAACATACACTACAAAATGACATAACTTTTGATTTAAATTGTTATAATTAAAAGCTAAGGTTGCTAAGTAGCAATGGTGTTGAAATTGTGTTGAGAGAATTTCAACATGTGGCTGGCTGTTCAGAGTGTTGACATCCGAATGCTGTAGCCAGTTTTAAGCTTAGGATGAGTTCTTTAAAACAATGGTAATGATGCTGGCCCCAGTGACCATGCACAGTGAGGAAATACTTCCTGCTTCTTTACAAGCTGTCTAGTTGAATCATAGTAGAAACCTACATGGAACCAGTCAGAAATGAGACGGAAAATGGCAATGACAGAGAAAGCATGCCTGACTAATTAATGCCTTTTTGTGGTGCATGAAAAATATCCAAATCTTCAAATACCCACCCCTACTCTGCCTACATACTTGCCTTTTCATGGCTTAAATATTCGTCCTTGTTAGTAAGAGCCATAAAAGATTTTTTTGTGTGTGTTACTGCATAAGTACAATGCAAACTGAACATGTCAGCATCCCATCTGAAAATAATAACTTTTTTTCCCCAACAGTGAGTGGGACTCCAAGATGAACTTCGGCTAAAGAGAGTGGTAACTCTCATAATTTCAGGATCATGCGCCAGGGTCATGGATTGAGCTAAGATTTTTAAAT
This sequence comes from Psittacus erithacus, assembly GCA_009867235.2. Lineage (NCBI taxonomy): Eukaryota > Metazoa > Chordata > Aves > Psittaciformes > Psittacidae > Psittacus > Psittacus erithacus. Next base: position 12,959 of record WYDI02003329.1, read on the forward strand.
CAAGCGGAGCACTCTGGAAAAGCAGCTGAAGATCAAGTGATAACTAAAGCTTCATCTGCACAGTTTCTGCACTTATTTTTGGTTGCTAGATTTACCATTTTATTTTCTCCCTTGCTGGAATATATACATGTATTATCATCTATAGCTACTACTATTAGAGAGATTCTGAAGTACAAGATGCCAAATACAGTACCATATTCTCCAGAATATCATTACTATTTTCAGGCCTACAAAATGTAACTCACACTACAAAGCTCCACTACGCTATTTATATTGACTTCTACTTAAAAGTAAACAAGACATATGACTAAATCCAGCCTTTATGGTCTCTGAGAAGAAGAACAAAATAAATCCTGGCTACCTTCATATGAACTCCAAGACAACAAGGTAGCAATTAATTTTGAAAACACACAAATACATCAGGAAATCGTATAAGTGACCCTTTATTGAAAGAAGATGCGTAACGAAGCATGTTTAAACTTCAAGCTGAAATTCCTCTGTTTATTATGGGTTGTCCTATAAATTTAGCTTAGTAAATGAATCCACATCGACTTAAGAAGAACATTTTAAAACAAAAATGATGTTTTCTTACTTGATTTGGTATGGTCTTGTTAGGCAACCAACAGGCATAGATATTCTCACAATTTACATGCTGCGGGAAAAGCAAAGAATACCTAATTTTAACTGACCATTACTCAGTGAATGCTCACATAAAAGAAAAACCAAACTTCTAAAGAATCAATTGCTTCGGCATATAAACTCTCTTCAGGCTGTAAGACTTCATGAGATACATGTATACCTGTATTTCACTCCTTCCCATGCATGTAACAGATATGACACCAAACTTCAGACAAAATGCCAACAACTGGGTTAGTTAAAAACTCTCTTTTGACCCCCACAGTTATACAGTTTAGATGAACAGAGGCAAGAGTTGAGCTCACACTCTGCAAGGGATTTTGAAGTTACACATCAACCAACTTAGTATGTCTTGAAGTTGGATGGCCCTATCCTGAGAATACTTTGGTAGCGTCAGACACTAAATGCACATTCTCTGAAATCAACTCATTTCATTTTGATTAGCTGTGAGGCTGAGGAACGAGTGTGTAACTCCTGAATGGATGGAAACTAATCCAAGAACCTGAAGCGCAAGGGACATGGGCTATGGACTTCTAACACCGAGACCTAACAAAGACCGGGGTTTCAAAAATAGTCTCTTGGTTTCAAAACCTGAGCATGACTTTTGGACAGGTCTTCTTCTAAATGACAACATCCAAAAAGGCTAGGTGACTTTTCGTATCACTGAATGGCCATGACAGGAATGCCATTTTTAAACAATGATTCGGTATTTTAAGAAAACAGACCTCTAATGAGATGTTTTGAGAACTTAGTATTCTCCGTAACCAACATTTACATTAATCTTTTCTCAACCAAATGCATATGCAAATAGTACCCAGATATACCATTCACCTATGTACACATTTAGAAGGAATTGAGGGAGAACTTTAAAAATGCTGGGACTAAGCATCATGTGCTTGTTTGCACAAAAGAAATGCAGTTCATCTTTAAGCACGTGCTTGACTTTTTTTTCCTGTCAGGTCCTTTCCCTATTCAGTGAGCTGAAAGACATTTAAAAGCGGCTTTATTTCTGGTAAGTAAGGCACAGCTCCAGGCCTTATTTTTGTATATCTCACTCAAATCACACAATAAAAAAATTAATTTCTAAAAAGGTCCTTTCATGTTAGATGCTATACTTTCCAGAAGCATAACTACTGCCATCTTTACAACACTGTTTTCAGGTAAGTCCCAATTTCATGGCTAAGAAACCGAAGTACAGAGAAAACTACGGACAGACAACTATGATAGGTTTCTCAGCATTTTCAACAATATTACATTCTATATAGCCGAAGTATACTTTAAACAGTTTCATTTACATCTATAAGAACTCGGTGCTGCTGTGCATGTAGCATGCGGCGTCACAAGGCAGATGCTCAAAGCATCAGGCACACACGTTTACTGACCACCTTTTAACATTGTGATTGAAGTGAATTACCTAAAACCACGTGTAAACTGCATGGAAGATGCAGGAAGATATTCCTGTCTGTCATTCAACATCTATAAAAGTGAAGCCATGTTTCTGCAGCCTCTCACCACTTTCGCTCCATACTCTGCATCAAATAAATTAAGAATCTGACAGGCAACAGCCTGGTTCACAAAGCAAATTAAATGCTCACCTACTGAACAGTCAAGTCTATCCTGCATACTTCAAGAAGAGGGTACAGCAGAAAGATGTTATTTGATTTAAAAATATCATAGGCTCCATTCCCCTTTATTCATAGCCAGCTTCTCTCCCCCACCCTTAAAAACATGGGACAGCAAAAGAGCATATCTATGAACTGCAGACAACTTCCTTTTTAAAAAAGGACTAATTCTCTATAAAGGAGCAGCAGCAGCAGAGGTCCCAGGAAAAAAACTGTTGTAAGGATGGGCTGATATGGTAAAACAACAGATTTCTGGAAACTTGTTATAAAACATGAATTGAACATTTTATTAGAAATGTTTCCAAATGTACTTCAGATTTAAGCAGACAAACAGCACTGGAAATTTCCAATCAAACTCTGCAAAGTTATAGGCAAGTTCAAAACAAACCCCATAATAGAAAGTGTTGATCTTGATCATTATTTTTATTATCTTGACAACAGATGCATATTAACTGTTTCTACATGCAAAAGCCTATTATTAATAGAAACATTCATGTTTATTGAGAACCTCATCATATTCCAACCAGCTCTCTAGTAGTCATTGCAAGATAGGCAGGCCACACAATAATTTAGCATAGCCATGGACCACATTTCACTACAGCCAATATATATAAAAAAAAATCTCTTCCTATTACAATATTCTTTATAGTGAAATACAAGTGATGTCTCATTTTGAGCCCTTCCTATAACATCTGCATATAGAACTATCTCATAACACATATAAAGCCTGCATAATTGTGTATACGCGGGAATCGCATACTACAGTCTTAGAACTGGATTTTCCATTTCGCTTCTTCAAACTATGTTCCATTCCTTAATGCTTTCCACTTCAGAACAGAAACTACTTTCCTAAATTTCCCACAGACCAAAAGCTTGAAAACATTTGTAATTTAGTACAAAAGAGCTACTTTTGACAAAATTAAAGGCTTGGGTATGGTTGGTGGTGTGGGGTTTTTTCATTGCATAAAATTTAAAAATTGAAGTAAAGAATTGGCTTGAAACACCAAATCAAAGCTACACAGCGCACATTTTTCAACTCAGCAAGACAGGCAGAAATAGAGCTGGATTTCTGTTTCAAAATAGAATTTAGGCACCTTCATGACAATGTTTCACTTTCAATGAGTTGTCATTTTTAAATGTAAAAATGCTCCATTGGAAAATATCTAACCAGTTATACTACTTATTTAATAGACACATGCAAAACTTAATTCCTCTCTCTCTCTTGTCTGTTAGGAATTACTTCCAGACACATCGTGTTACCTCAGGCCTTCATCAACCGTTTTTCACTTGCAGAAACGGCTATATGTAAGAAAACCTCCCTGCAGTATTATGGACATTAATGTAATTTCATTTGACTTGGGACAAGCCCTCAATGGGCCACAAAAGTCTAGTTCAACAAAGAATAACAAGTGAATGATGGTCATATTTTATTAAAAAAAAAAAACCCAAACAAACAAAAAACCCCAAACCAACCACCACCATGCATAAGAAGATTTACAGGAAAACAAAGAACCAGCCAACCAACCAACAAAAACACCAACAAACCACCACACTTTAGAACTTTTGCTATTCTGTGTGTTCACGACTCTGATTGTAGAAGCTTTTCCCAGATGCGAGGCAATTTTTGCCAGGATGTGTTCAAATGAAATGACTTCCAAAATAAGAGACAATTCGGAGGATGATTCTAAAACTACCACCTTTGTAAGAGTCTACAAATAATAAAACATGAGATAATTGCCAGCTTCAGATATTTCAATACTCAGTTTACTGTGGGGTTTTTTTTCCTTAGGCATATTCAGAGAAATAGCCAAAGGAACTGTAATGGCCTTCTGGGACAGGAAGACTAAGGTTTCTGTAAAAAATGTTAAATTAATTTTTATAGTGATGCAAAGTCAGGGAAGGGCTGTTAAGGGATGGCCTCTTGCCACAGGGTGGAGTTTTGTTTTGGTATCCTTTTAGAGTCTGCAGGTGTTTGGCAGGAGCTGAAATCAGGGCCAGCTGTGATATTTCAGCTCCGATATTTCCCTCCCCATATTTCTCAGAAGTGATGCATCAGGGTGATGTCTTACACCTGATGTGCTCTACTTGTGTGGTATGACTGTAACTGCTTGGGGGTGGTGGGGGAAATACCACTGCATGGCTTTCATTTTTATTTGCAGCTGGCAATATTCATATAGTAAAATTCATCAACATGAATGCATTTACCCTGGTAAACATCAGATTTAAAATATTTATTGAACTGCCCATAATGTTTCTGGCTTGTTTTGTTACTTCTTATACATGCCAGCCATTTAATTAAAGTAATAATACTGTGCATGAACAGTGTTTTTACACAGTGCTATTACTAAAAGAAATAGGAATTATATGGTGAAAAAGGGGAAAGTAGTATTTTACGGAAAACAACAAAACCCTTCAGTCTCCTCACTTAACCAGCAAAGATCTTTGCTCTTTCATACTTTGCTGCAGTACAGTGCGTACCTGGTTTTGTTTTGGTTTATCTTTTGGGAGAATTTGAATAGTTTCTATTAAAAATGGTATTCTCTTTTAAGTTTGTTTTGTTTGGAAAACCTCAAACCACATTGTATTTCATACACATGTTCCCCAGGGTATGTTAAATGGGACCATAGTGAGATCACTACTAAGTTTTTTAAACCGTTTTAAGAATTCCTTTAATGTTTGTACTATCTTGGCCTGGTTAAAAGAACACATTTTTAAAAACTAGCTTGAAAAAGTTGGGCTATAAAAAGCTTCATTATTATAGTCCATACTGTACACTCTTTCCTCCCTCTCATTTTGAAAGGGAATTGTTGCCCGAACTAACGAATCTGCTCTCCTTCCTCTCAGACTTTTTATCCATTCATGCATAAGCACACATACACATCTATCCACAGACTGATTGACTTAGCAGTACAAATGCCTGTGGTATTCATTTTAACTTCACAAATGAATAAAAGATTATAATCAGTGGGAAAAGTGTATGTTTCCCTCCATTCATGGAAAAACAGTATCACCTGGCACTCCAACTTAGCAAAAAATTTCCTGGTTTTTGGCAGCTCGCTTGGAGTACAACTGAAGCTGTTAATGATATTAACAAAATGTCCTGGGATCAAAAAACGTGTCGTTTTATCTCAGCTATAGAAGAAGTTACACAAACCACTCTTGGCCTTCACAGTTCTGAGGTCCTAAAATAAAATCTGAAAAAAACAACCCACCTGTAGCTGATTAAGGTCCATGTCAGTTATCTTCTTTATTTGCCTTTCCTATCTCCTCGAATTTGCTTCCATTCCTCCCTTGTACTATTCCAATCTAGGATTTCTGTCTGTGGCTGGCACCAGCCCGATGCACCCTTTGCAGCATGACTGAGAGCTGATCTGTCCTGTTTTGATGGTTAACTAACGACGCAAATGCTTCATCCCTGACAGTGTTCAAGGCCAAGTCAGCCTGGGCTTGAAACAACCTGGTGAAGTGGAAGGTGTCCCTGCCCATGGCAAGGAGTTAGAAAGAGATGAGCTTAAGGTCCCTTCCAATCCAAACCATTCTGTGATTGTTGATGTCCATGCAGTGCATCTTGGTCACTAATGGTGCATGACTACTTACAATAAAAACTGCATAATGGCTATCAAAATGCATAGATCAAGTAGAAAGAGAGTAGCAATAACATGAAGTTAAAAAAACATGGAACTGTCTTTATGTGCAATTCTGCTGGTAACACCCTAAATGGAAGAGGTTAGCAAGACCTAAATTTCTATTATCAACCTAGCAAGACCTACTACCTACTAGAGGTAGATCAGAGTTTGTCTATACTGAAGTATCACCAGGTTTGATGTTTTTATGGAGTCTTTGCAATGGTTGAAAGTAAATAAGTACTGAAAGCAGATCACTGCATTATGATAAACTCATTTTATATCACATTCTACTTATTATTATTATACAGTATCAGTAAGGCTATTACATGCAAGCTGAGTGACATCTTTCCTGGAAATTTATTTTCTCATCTAGACTAATACTGAAAAAACCCACCATATTATAATCAGAACACTGCGAAGCATGATTACAAAGTTCTCATACTTGATGACAGGGTTCAGCTTTACACATAAGAAAAATCTTGCTGTGATTACAGTATGTTCTTGTTGATGGTTTTTCCCTGTTATAACTGTCATTTCATAGTGCAGCGGATACCTAGATTATGGATTCTCAGGTGGTGCTAGACTTTTTCCCCTAGTCTTAGGCACAGCCTTATGGCATTGTTACAGGTTTTAAGGTTTCAGAAACCAAAATTGCAGAGTGGCTTATGAAAGAGCAAAGCTATACACAAGCATGTGTGCTCATCCCAGACACATGCTGTTGGTACAGCAGCAGAAGATGAACAAGTGGAGGGAGACTGGGCAAGGTACAATGGCAAAAACCACAGTTCACAACAAAGGCAAAGGTGAAAAGCTTCGCTTGAACTGTCCCTAAATATCTAAATCCAAGCTATGGATAAGTGACTCCAGGCAATGAAGCTACCTATGAAGGTCTGAAGTCTTCACAATCAAACATTTGGGTAGAAACTAGAAAACTATACTTAAGAGACTGAGCATGTCGCTCTCTGAATTGCTGGTTTGCTTGATGGTGCCTCATATACGTAAAGGTGGAGTGGGTGCGTCTAATTTTATATAAGTGATGTAAAGTAAATATCTTGCCATAACAGCAATATCTTAATTTTCTGTATTTCAAGAAAATGTGCAGTCTTCTCCCCTCCTTGAAAAGAACAATCACTAAGAAAAACACTTGAGGCAGGCAGCACCAGAAATTAAACAAATGTACAACATGCACTATCACCACAAATACTGGCATTCCATTTCCAACAGTAATAAGAACACAGTGTCCAAATGCCACTTATTTCAAAGAAAGATGTAGAAAAGACAGTGTTTTCAAGCAGTTCCATGAGGAGGAAAAAACCAAAAGAGATCAGTACGACCCTTTACAGGAAACGATCTTTTAAAGCCACCGTATGGTGGTCTCTGACTGCACAGCACTGTGATACCTTCTATAGACAGGCAAACTATCTCAGGTAATAACCTGACATATATATATATAGAAATATATAAATCACTATATCATCATAATACAGGTATTAAAAATAATATTCAGGTGAAGTCCAATAAGAGCAAGGTAACCAAGCTAACCCATTTACAGTCTGGGAGGTAATGGCCATCCCACGATATACTACATTTTAGAAAACAGCCTCTTTCATAGTGGACCTGACTTCTTAAAATTCACAACATCAAAAAAAAGCAAAGAATGTTTTTCCTGTGTTGCCCTAAGTACAGCCAAGTCAACCACGATCCGACTAAAATACTCTTGCTGTCTGTTCTTCAAAGCCCAACCTTAATCCCTGTAAAAGTTATGAAGTGAAAAAGTTGGCTTATGCATGCTTTACAGCATGGTACTACATCATTTTCAGCAGAAAGAGCATATTTATTTAAGAAACAACAAAAAACTTCTTTCCTTGCAGTAGCCTAACAAATATTGTCTTATATCTCTATAAGTGTAACAAACATTTATTATAAATGTATTCCCTTCTGACAGATTGTTTTGCCTGTTGTTCTTTCCCAAAGACTACAATTGTATTCACAATCCTGACAAACACTTTTCGACAGCAGACACTGACACTGGTCAATCATTTTTCTGGTTACTCTCATTCTTAAAAATTCGTTTAAATGAGATTCATCACCAGATAAAATAGCCATAAGATACTATGTCAGACTATTCAAGACAGCATAGTTCAGTTAGTATTGGGTCCTTTAAGCCGTCATAAGCTAGAGGGTGAAAAGAAGGGCAGACATCAGGGAACACAGAGATAACATAACTCTACAGATTAACAATAGTTTTAATCCTGTAAGTATGCAATTCAGTGAAAAAAATTTACATTTAAAATAAATAAAAAAAAAGCTGAATCATTCTCAACCAGGGAGACCACCAGGCCAAGAAAAGACTAAAATCTTTCTGCATATGACTTCTGTGCTACATTTTTTCTCTTTCCAGTCAAAAAGTCGCCCTCTTGTCCAAACAGTATACATTCTGATTATCCATATTCCATACAGAAAATCAGTGGCTTGTGGCCAGCAAGAAAGGTACTTTTCTGCATATTTATCTGACAAAACACAATTACACAGTTTCTTTCCCAGTTCTATCAGCCATTTTTGAAAGACAGACTCTATACATGTCATAGAATACCTACGGTTTAATGCATTATGACAAAATCTGTGTTCCCAAGCATATAATTCATTTAAAGCTCTGAATTTATTTCTCATTATACCATATTATTGGTTTAAACTTAATCCACCATATAACTCTCAAATCAGATTTTAAAGTAGCTGAAATCAGGTCTTAGTGGCAGGAAAAGTGATTTTTACTCTGTAAAACACATGTAACAACATACAGAAAAGACTTGGTGAGAACCAACCTGAGGATCGGAGAATACTTGCTGCATGTTGTTGATTGGGCCATATGGAACCCCGCTACCTTCAAAGAGCTGCAACCATTCGATCGTTGCTTTTTCTGAAAACCTAAGAGCAAATAAGAAGCATGTGGTTTCAACTCCGTGCTTTCAGATCCCAAAAATTAATCGTATAGCATGTCTCCTCCCTCTCTCACTGCTTCCATACTCTTCCCCACTGATTTCATCCCAGGCAGTGAGCAACATAATGAAAATGTATGACACGTGGGCTTCAGAAATGCAAAGCTTAAAGATATAAGGGAAAGAATGTAGCTGAACTGACTTCTATTTCTGTGCTGGACTGCTTCAGATGATCAGAATGATGAAAAGCTAAATTTATCTACAGTTTCAAATAAGAATCAATGGGTTTCCTCCAGCGCTTAATTATGTTAATGTGCTTCACATTTGTTTTCTTTCATGCACATATTTAACAACAAAAAAATAGATATAAAATGGGTACAAGTCTAACATAAGACACTGCTCACTAAAAGCTGAAGTGAAGCACGAGAGTGTTTTACTTCCATTACACCCAAAACATACATGAGGATCAACAGCCACATTTTTTGGTCAGATAACAACATTGATTACCTATTTATTTGCTGTATGATTGTATAACGTCTCCTAAGGACATCTGCCCAGCTTATTTCTTTCTAAGCATTCAATACCATCACATTATTTCTCCTCTTTTGCTAGATACTTTTTCTTTCCTCATTTGCTCAGTACATTTACACACATAAATAAAACAGACTCTTGAAGAATTACCAGTCCCTGACAGATGATATTTTCTGCAGTCATCTTGGATTCTGAATCAAAGGTAAACTTATTTGGAGATCATTTCTTAAATTCCATGATGGTAAATAACACCAAGGTCTACTGGATTATTAGAAAGGAAAGCTCTACTTTGTGATATGTACAACACTGAAAAGAAATTAGGTGCAATTTAATGACCTGATAGAAATTAAATTAATAGAAACCTGGATAAGGGGTACTCTATTAATGGTATTCTGTACCTCACCAGTTCAGAGTTCCCCTAAGCATTATCTGGAACAATGTCAGTAACATTCAGCTTTACTTCTAACACATGATTACGCAAAAAACAACCTTCCAAGTTTCTGATAGAAAGTTAACAGAGACTAAGCCCAAGGCACAAAAATCCCTAAATCAGTATGAAGTCAAACTTTGTAAATTTACTTCAATACATACGAAGAGATTGGCTGCAAAGTATTTCATGCTACTTTTAGACTAAAGAAAAAGAAACTAGTGATGGTGACAAGTTGGGTCATAGGTATGGAACCAGACTTCACAGTTAATATCCTTCTCCCTGGGCAGCAACAACTTCTCCAAGCTTTGAGGGAATAAATCCTGATACCAAATGCATTTTGCACACTAAACAAATAGGAAAATCGTAGAATCATCATAGAAAGGCTTAGGACCTTAAAGCTCATCTGGTTCCAACCCCTCTGCAATGGACAGGGACACCTTCCACTAAGACTAGGTTGCTCAAAGCCAAGTTTTGTGTGGGCCTTCTTCAGAAATAAAAGCTTTACTCCTGCTGAATTTATGTGAGGTAAACAAATAATATTAGTAGAACTGGAAGCACAATAAAATAGAAAATTCGGAATAAAAGGCTTTAAAAGTGCAAAATGTATTATAAAATGAAGCACTGATTTCTGAAGGAATTAAGCATACTGAAACATCACTTCTAATGAAAACAGGTAAGATTTTTGCACTGTTTAATTATACACTTCATTGAATAGTCAAGTTAATTCATGGTAAAGATGTAGTCAGTCATAAAGATAATGCCACTCTTGAACACATCTAGTGTCCATCTAATTTAGTACTCTGTTGCTGACTATACCTAGAAACCAGGGGAAAAAAGGTAACTAGAGAGGCAGATAAGCTTCCCTCCTCAGTGACTGCAGCCATTAGGAGAGCATGACTTTAATCTAAAATATAATTTGTATTTCCCTTCAGTACTCTGTTTGGCAACAGTTCTCTTAATCTGAATATTCTTCTTATTCATAGCCTCCTATTACTAAGGTTTGGGGCTCAAAATACTGCACAGTGCAAATATGATTCACACAAAAACTGTTTCTCATCAGTTACTGGTGCTATTTATACAGAATTGTGCTGTTCTCTGCTAGCAACTGAGGCATTTCCCTCCTGAAATGCTTCACAATCCATGGCCCACTAACTCCTTTTTTATAAATGAAAAGCTTTTTTCAGCTACTACTTCTTATGACACCTCAACCTCCACTATCTCATTTCCAAGAAAAGACAGCACATCTACAAGAGGACTCTTGAACTCCATCATAACCATGGTGCTGAGGACCATCACTAAGAAATTATTATAATTATCAATATTTTTATCATCATTCCCTTCATCATCTGATGTCCAAAGCATGACACTCTCAAATGAATCTTTATGTGTCCACAGAACTTCAGCGATACCCGGTGACTGCAGAACTTAACCATGTGATTCACGCTCCAGCCTCATGTATTTCCAGATGAGTCCTTCTCCCTCTAAAATGTTCCATCTGCTATAGATAGAATCACATAAATGCCATTTAAATTATGATTTATTTGTAGAATCATTTTAAATCTGTATTTTAGCTTTCTATAATTATTACCAGTATTTTAGAAGTTCAAAAGAATTTATTTTTTACTGCACTAGTCTGTACTGCAAAGCTTGAATGCAGGCTCTTTCTGAAAACATCTCTGAAAAAAGAAGGATATGTACTCCCATGGAGAACAAACCCACTGCTGCAAAGCTTGTACCAAGGCTTCCTTCACTAGAAAAGGTTGCAGTCTGCATGATGTCTTATTTGCGTTTTAAACAGTACTCTAAGCCTTCTCTGCACTGGATTATACAGCATTCGTGAAGATACTGAAGTTGCAATATTGAAATGAGGCATAAGATTCTGAAACTTTTAACATTAGAGATATTTCACACTTAAGAATATTATAAGAATAGAAAGAGCTGCATGAGTTAACTGAAATGTTATTTCATGGTAAAAAAATCCAACTAAATATATTTTTCCTCAATTTGCAAATCCAGCAGGCACCATTAAATGAAAAACTCTAAATTTAAACTCTAAATTAATGAAAAAAAATTAAAGCATAATATAAAAAACTGCTTCCAAAAGTAAAAAAAAAAAAAAACCACTTTATCAAATAAGAAGAGCTCACACCTTATTTCCTTACTCAAACCACAACTGTAGCTTTGTTTCCTAAAAAGCAAGACCCTAATCACTTTCTGCTTTCTAACACATTCTAATAATAAAAGGGAGAACGGATATTTATAAAAGACAATATCAAAGCATAGAAAAATGTTTTAAAACAAGTATTAAGGGGAAAACAAAGAGAGTTTGCTTGAATTACACAAGTGGGATGAAATGGCTTTAATGAATTAGAAATATACCCAGGTTCTAGTAAAATACATTTTTTCTCTTGATGTTAATTATTAATGCAAACTTGATTTCTTTTTTAACAAATATTGTCTTTCAATGAAAGAAAGACTTCGAAAGCATGAATGAATCTATTCTGTGTGTATTCCTTGCATATATCCCATTTTCCATGTTTCCTAGGAAATCATCAGTCACTGGTACATCCTTTGTAGAAGCTCATCCGCATTTCTCTAATGGATAAAACCATCCAAATCCACACAAGATAAGTTTAGAAGAATTACTGAAGCAAAATACTACTCTTTTCTATGGGAAACTTATGGCAATTAATTTAATTTAGAGAAGTAATTTGGACAGCTACCAAATGCAGATGGAACAGCAACATCTAGCTTTTTATATGCAGTCAATCACAAAAACCTTCTCTGTTCTTGCTGAAGTCCACAAAAGCATTCTGGTGTTTCTCAGCACAACTTGAATTTGCATTGTTTTTCCCACTGGTTTGTTCTATTAACAGTCTATTTAGTTTCAAATACTTACAATATTTTCTCTCTTCAATGGTAGTTAACTGAGTAAAATAGTTTGTATTGTTTCTCGCAGTTATATCTATGGAAGACACCACGCAAAATTAAAAATCATAGAAAAGGTTTATTCGAAAAATTCAAATAATGGATCATTATCCCTTAGTGTACAGTAAATATACAATTAGAGTTTTCAAAATTAATACCATAGTATTAACAGCATGTAAGCATCTCTGTGTTAGTGTCTAATTATCATCCTCTTGGTTACTGATAATCACTCCGTGAACCACACCAGACCCTTAATTACCTTTGGGATCAACATGATTGTACTGACAACGTTTTGCCGATGGATATGTCAACTACTTTAAACAAGGTCAACTATAGTAGATTGTAAGTAGTAGCTACATAAAGCACAGCCTAGATATTTACAGGTACCACATATAGACCCTGAAAGTTGTTTATATTTCTGCATATTATAAATGTTCATATCAGTTTAACCGAACTATCAATAAACCCTTACCTTTATGTACAGAACACGTGCTAGAGATGAACAGGCATTCATGTTCCTTTATGAAGCTTTAAAACCATCATGACTTTCAAGAAGCATCCATATTGGCTTCCGAGTAGTAAAATCCAGCATGTTCCAGAACTAGTTCTTTGGATTCAAATAATGTTTCACTAGGCACGCTAAAAGTAGGCTCCCTTTACCCAAGCATTCCTCTCTTTTTCTCAAGTAAGCAAAAGGACTGCAACTTCTATAGTTATAACAAAGGAAGTGCAAATTAACTTAAAAACTGCTAGGTAAACACACATCAATAAAAGCACATTGAGGATAATGGAAAGATATATGGACTTTGTCACTGTTCTTTTAACTGCTCAAGGACAGAAAAGCCCTAACAAGGGCACAGCCAAAAAGCTCACTCAAAAACCAATTAAAAGATCTCCCTTAATTTCAGCAGCCTTGTAGCTAGTAACATAGGTCATCAGGAAAAAGAAATAGCAAGTTCCCTTTCAGGAAGGATCTTCACCTTCACACACATGTGAAAACACTTAAAGGTTCATAAAATGGCAGAAAAGAAGACAGAAAATACCTGACTTACCCAATCCAAAAATCAGACATTTGAGACATTGCTGATCTCTCTCAGTTGCATACATAGAAGTCAAATTAAATACTAAAAGCAAATTAAAAACTAATAACAATTTAAACCAACACATTTTAAAGCAACCTCTAGCAGCTTGGTAGCTGATGTTCACACAGCTCAACCATCTCCACACTGATGCTGAGGCAGCTGACTGAGGAAGGGAAATCTTGCCAGCTGTGCCACATTGAAGTAAATTACCTGTCACATACCTGTCCTGCTGAAACAATTAACAACCAGATCCTCATTGCTGTAATGTTACTACCAATGACTCCAGCCTGAAAGGCTCTTGGTTCAGAAAAAGAAATGGTGGGGTTAGGGAAGGAGATTTACAGAGCCTGGGAGTGCCTCAACAAGCATGAATTTAACAGCGCTCCTCAACAGGCAACTTAAGCATTTTTACAATACACTTTCCTCTTTAGGTGCCCTTCTCTTCCTTATTAGGTGGAAACAATTTAGCAACGATATCAGGTTCCTCCATGCTTCCTTCCTTCTCATTCCTTTTCCCCTCACACTTACATATGCAACATGCAGCTGCGGTGCATAGTCCAGAATGAGGCCTTTAAAGCATAAGTGCTACAAACAGAAGTTTCACTCAAAATCATTTTCAGCCTTAAACTTCTGGTTTTAAGCCTACAATAATTTAGCTATAACTGCAGGAACACTAACCATGATGAATTTATGTGGTTTTCATTATGGGAGCTGCTTCACTTTAAAGGCTGAGGCCATGCCTGCTATTTCCCTTCCCCCTGTACTCATACAACCCCACACACTGTTCTGTTTACAGGTTAATTTCCCCAAGCACCTTGGAGTATACATTTAGCTGCACTGCCTTAAAACACGTCAACATTACTGAGGTGCAGGGTAGGATGTTAATGTTCAACTTTTGGGGTAATTTGAAGAAGAACATCAACAGATTAAGCCCTCTTCTTCAAAGCAGCTTCTCTTATAACTGGCATTATACCAGCTTTTGCACAGATGCATCTCAAATTTCACATGCACACTATATATGTGCGTCTTGACATATGTATGCACATCTACACATGCAAAATAATCTACATTGTGCCTGGTGCCATTCTGTTCCAGAGGAAGCAAATGTAAAAGTGGAAGGGAAGTGTAGAGCAGACCAACAATTAAAACTTGGTTCTCTTGGATAGCTGTACATCTAACTCACAAACCAGAGGTTTCCACTGGAAACATAAAAACCAGAGTGCTCTGTAGTCTGTCAGTTCTCACATGAGCTGGGAGTCTCAGGGGCCTCTGTAGTAGCCATTGAACCTGACCTCCACCCAGGGTAGGGTCATGTTAAATTTGACTCTTGGCACACACCTGAGAAAGGAAGGCATTCAGAGGCAATTTGCTTTTGTCAGAGTTCTGCTTTGGAGTCATTGGGGGGAAATGTAACCTAAATGAAGAGGTAGATACAGAAGGCACTGAAATTTCCTCTTTTTGTAAAGCAAACATAGGAGGTGTCCAAATCCCAGCAGTGGGAGGAGAATGGGGAAATAAGCTGGGAGGAAGACGATGGGGACAGGGAAAAAAAGAGCCTAGCAGGAAAAGGACCAGAGATGGGAAAAGGACATCATCACCAGTAGCAAAGCAAGTACAAAATACCCCATAGGCCTCCATTCTTCTTCCCTGTGACTATCCTATGACCCACAGTCCTTGGTCCTTGCAGCATTATACTCATTTCCCCACAGATGTTAGAACTGAAAATATTCCCTCTCTAAAGACGTCTGGGCCTGGTTTCTGTAGTTCCCTCCTTTTGCCCCAGTGTGAGAAGTGGGTCTCCCTCAAAGTAGCATACCACTCCAGAATGGTCAACCTTCCAGTCCCTTTTACTGAGACCTGACAGTCTCTGTGGATATGTGAATTTAACCACCCCTACCTGCTCTTCCCCTTTCCCCCTTGCCCTTTCACATGTACCCTACAGAGGGAGCTGAGCTGTTGTAAGCAGACAGCAAGCTGGGGTGAAGAGCTAAGGGCAGATGTGATTTACTCTTCATTTCTGTCAGGGAAAAGAGGATGAAAAAATTCTGCCTGAAATGAATGGCGCAATTCACACCCCTCAGAGCTGTTGTTTCAAGTTACATTTATGTCTCAAGCCATATTCACCTCCATCTTGTATTATCACTTAGTTCAGGACTGTGAGGAATAGGTCATTTCACACCTTTCTGAAAAGTCCTCTGTTTAAAGGTCAGTTTCTTCTAAGTGCTATATAATCCCCATGCTTATCTAACTGCCTTGAAATCTGGCATGGTTACTGCAGGTGGTGAGTAGAATTATTGATCTAAATTAGAGGTCATTTGAGTCAAGAATTCCCAAGAAACAGCCTTTTTTTAAAAAAAAACAGCATTCCTTAACATTTACTGGTTGTACCAATGTTTCCTTTGTGCACACACCTAGAATAAAACTGTGGCCAAAGAGTCTCAGTTGCTTAACCCTAGCAAATGAAAGGCATCAACTGTCTCTTTGGTATTCAGAGGTCAGATGTTTTTAAGAATTTCAGCTCCACACATGCAGCAGATTAAATACTTAAGACTTCAGGGAATCCCTGACCCTTTGAGTAGCTCTGAACATCTTCTAGTCCTAAATAAAACCTGGGATATCTTTTTCCTTAAGAGGAGGAGGAGGAGGAATCCTTCTTGCACTTACTGGGCACGTGAATTCCAGTTAGTCCATTTTGAAATTTAAGAAAAAAAGGAAAAGAAAAGGTAAGTTATACCTCTGAAATAGTTTGAAAGAGACACAGGAGGAAGGAGACAGATTAGATACGTTAATGGAAGCCTACTCTAGGCTCTGGTGGCATCTGAGTTCAATAAAATTATAATAGCATCAACGGCTTGGAAAAAATGTATGCATATTATCTACTGTGCAACAGCAGTGATATTTGCAAGCAAGCACAGAGATCCAAGTATCTGCCATACAAATGATGCTTAGAACACCAATGTCTTGTGGAACAGGAAAGATACATAAACAGAAAATGGTGGCAGAAAAGGTTGTGGAAAAAGAGAAGGAAACACAACTGTGTGTTTACTTTCATGTGCTTCTAGTCACCATAATTACTGCTGAGATGCTGAGACACAGACCACATCCATGCTCACCTTTTCACAGCAGTACTCTCAAAGGATTCCACTACAGAACCATAATTCCCATTTGTGACTCTAAGCATACACAAAAGAGAAGGAACATTTAGGAATCGCCAGATTCCTATACACAGATGCAATTTTTTACCTGTTTTTTACTGCTCAGCCTGGCACACCAAACAAGTTTGCTGACTTTTTCCATTGCAACATCACTGGAAAAAAGCTGCTTTGCCTTAAGTTGTGGGTGACCTGCCTGGCACAGCATCAGAAATGAGACATGGATGAATGGCCTGACTAAATCCTTAAAGGACTTTCATGCTTCTTTTTGCCTTCCACCACACAGAAGGGTTCATCTCAAAAAAAGTGGCTGTAGAAGAACCCATGTCAAAAAAATCACAACTCTTCTAAGATGCTCCAGCTCATGCCTCCACAAATTCAGTTTGAGGTGGATAGCAGTGTACATACAGTGAGTGAATGGGAGGGTCTGCAGGTGTTTCTTTCCAACTAATGCACCCCAGGTTCATATTTTCCATGTGCTGCAACACTATCAAGCAATCAGTGACTTAAGATATTTTTCAGTGACATTCTGCTATTACCCTTCTGTCATTTCCCTTCATTTCTCAAGGGCTGACATTTTTCAGCACTGACAAACTATTCATTTAATTCTCTAAGTACCTTCAAAAATGAACCACATATAATTTTACAAACAACTGTGCATTAGTGAATAAAAGCAAAGTTACCATGGAATGTGCATAGAAACATATTCAACCTCCATTACAATGCCAAAGGTGTTTGTTATAGTCAGTGTTTTAAAACTGAATGCCAGATGAATTCACAATAATACGACATAACAGGATACTATTGGAAATGTCTGCTCCAGAAGTGTGTATACAGTCACATACTTGCATATAAATTACACAGAAATTCAGCCTAAATGATGGCAATAAAACAGAACATAAACTCTGACAAAAAAAGACATAAAGCAGTAATTGAAAGAGCAATGAGGTAATCTGATGAACTAATAGCTACAGATATAAAAACAAATTAGAATTCTGGCAATTCACTGAAAGAACAACTGTTTCTTGAACTTTATCTTCATATTCAGATATTGCCCATAAAAAAAACCAAGAAGCATTCAACATTAACCACAAGCAACAAGCTATTAAGTATTTGATCTATGGATGGCAAAATGACACTTTTATAAGGTACCAGAGTGTATCAGATAAATGTCATGTTAAATGAAATGAACTCCAAGTAATAAGCCAACATGAACCAAATTTGAAACTAAGATTGGCAGAGTATAAGAGCCCAAAAAGGTCAAAAGATAACTTCCCTCTCAAAGGCTTAAAACTTACAGGAAGAGTCAGTTCAGCTGTGCAGTCACAACATTTGTTATAGGAAAGCAAGTAAAAGATGAGCTCCAAAAGTTTATCATGAACAGTTGTACCATAATTATTTGAAAGTGTAAAGTCACCTGGTACCTCAGTACCTCATTGGGGGCAGGACATCTGAAAATGGACGCATCAGACAGAAACAAAACTGCAAGTGCAACAGGAGAAGGCAAAATCACTCCCTCTAAACTCTTTAATGGTTCTCAGTGGCCAAAAAAGGTGTGGGGTTGAAGAGAGAGGAAGCATGCTACTAAAACTCTCTGCTCAGGTGGAATGAACAGGGAAGGCAACTGACTTAATGCTCCTAAAAAAAACCCCAAACAACAAAATTGAATGATCATTGTTACACATTTGTTGACAAAAACTCATGCAGACCAAGGGACAAAATGATAGCATGCCTTTTCTTGAATGATTGACAACAGTACATATACTGCCTCTTCTGCTTGTCTCCCAGAGTGGCTGAAGCCACCTTTACAGAGCTTCGGTTTTATTCTTATGTCACAGAAATTTAACATCCTCTCCATTAAACAGAAGAGCACTTCACAGAGTGGGCCTTCTCAAACAGTGAGGAAGATAGCTAAACTATTTTAATCTCTCAAATAAAGGGTTCCTGTGGCCCCTTTCAAATAATTTTTAATTGAAGCATTTACCAGGATGATTCACACACATGTAAGCATATACCCTTTTGATTTCGAAAGTATTGACCCAGGGTGAATTTGGGGCACAGAGTACCACGGTACAGAACCAGCAGTGAGGGAGCAGCATCAAGTTGAACAGTAGCTGTCAGTTAAAACTTTAAAATCCCAGTCACAGCAAAAGCAAATGGTGCTCCAAGCATTTTATAACCAGGAGTTGCATTCATCCAGGAAAGCAGAAAGCACTGGTTTTTTTTCACTAAAATTCACATTAATAGTTAAAAAGAAGTTAAAATGGTTTCTGAAACTCCACACTAGAGCCTATGTGCAAAAGGCAGTATATTTAACATCAGTAAAGTGTTGTCAATAATTTTCTTTAAAAATCAGTGTCTCAAAAGAGTGAAGTTTTCACTTGATAAGACCTTATACATGACCATTTGCATTAACAGATTAAATAACATTTCTTGCCTTTTAATTAACTTACCGGGTTGACAACACGTCAATAAGTTCCTTTCTGTTCTTGACTCTAAGTGTATTAGTTTTGTATCTGGAGTCCTTACTAACTTCAGGCAAATTCAGGATCTAAGTAAAAATAAAGGAGAGAAAGAAAATGTGCTTGACAGGAGGTATTTATGTAGCTAACGAAATTCATTACCGAGTTAAGATAGCTTTCCAAAAATCCCTGCTTCTCATGAATCTTTTAAAATAGATTAGGAAATAAAGCAAAGACACTGCCTCCTGGTTAATGTTACACAACAGGTACAGAAAAGAAAAAAAAATAAACTGAAGTTCTGAATCTTAGTTGAGAGCTTTCACCATTAGCGAGCAGAAACTCTTACCGCAGAACACTAAAATGTCTGTAAAGTGTTACTGTAAGGTTGGAGAGATCTGTGGGATTATCCTGCACTAAGTTCTATGTCACAGAACAAGAAATATGACTGTACTTCATATGCTAGACTGAGGAAAGCTATGTCTAAGAACATTCTTTTTTCCATTTCAATAATTTCTGTCAAAAAGGAAAGAAAAAAAGGGGGGAAAAAAAGGACTCTTCCTATTGAAATGTCATATATATTCTTATGTTTTCTTCTGAAAGAATTAAGAAAGAAAATTAGATATAAAGAAGAAATCCTTCCCTGTGAGGGTGGTGAGGCGCTGGCACAGGGTGCCCAGCAAAGCTGTGGCTGCTCCATCCCTGGCAGTGTTCAAGGTTGGTCGGGACTTTGAGCAACCTGGTCTAGTGGAAGGCGTCCCTGCTGCGGAACTAGATAATCATTAAGGTCCCTTCCAACCCAAACTGTTCTATGATTCTATGATTCTTACCTGCAAGCTAACATAAAACATCAGTCTAGCATCCTCCATCAACTCTTAATTCACAGCATATTTTTTTTCCTTCTATGTTTACACAATCTAGTTTATGAAAATCATGACAATCACAAATTAACGTCAGAAAATATTCTTCTTTTGCTGTCTTAAAGATTAGCAATAATATTGGCACCCCTTAAAGCTATCTCCCCTTCTTAATACTGCTATTTTGGAGTTGCAAATTACTGCTTTAGAGAAAAAAAAAACAAAACAACCAATCATGCAAAGCTGTTCAAAGTAAATGGTAGTGAATACTTATTTATGAGAGCTTAAAAAAAACCCCAGAAATTAAGCAGAAAACTATGGTTCCATTTGATGAGTTATATGAAAACTGGTCATATGGAGTTGCTTACTCTACCGTTTTAATTAACGTTACTGACTTCAGCTTTAACTTAATGTCCATCTGTTGTAAAGCTGCGTGTCTATATATGTTCTCTTTTTTTTTTGCGACTAACAAATGCACATTTAAGAAGTTATTCATTAATGAGCCATTCATCTTTCTGCATCACGCTGCCAATGTTACTTTCTTATTTCACTGTGACCACTTGGAATAAAACTGCTGTTCTTTTCTAGGCCTCCTCCAAGCTTTCAGATGCACATTCAGAGTTTGCACTCTCTGTGTTTAGTCCCCCAAAACCAGCAAACCTGTTTGTACTCTCCTTTGCTGTACACAAAAGCTCAGTCTTCTGAAGATACTTGCTCAGTATTCCTATTTAGACTGAAGAAGCCATACATCAGGATGTGCTTTTATAACACTTGATCACCATGAAATGCACTTCAGCTAGCAGTCTTACAAAGTTTTCCTGCAATTATGCAAGTCCCCAAGCAACCTACAGTTAGTGTGCATTGATTTCGAAAATATCACAGTGAATTATTCCAGCTTTTTCTTTCTGCTTGCCTGAAAAGATATGGCTGAAGCAGAATGTCTGCAATTGTTTACAGCTTGAGCCAGCTGTTCCATCTCCAGAGTATGTGTCTTCAGGGCAACAGCTTCCATACAGCCTGTATTTTTAGCACCAACTCATCTCAGAAAGGTTCTTCAATAGCAATTCCTGTGTTTGAATTAGTGGTCTCTATATTCAGTAAAGTTCACTAGGGTGTTGCAGGCCTTCCTGTAATAAAGTTGTCTTCCTTTATTGGCTCTCCCTCTTCACGGTGTTTTAAGTTCCAAATCACCATCCACTTTGCTCAGAGCATACCTCTAATGGGTTTCACAACATTCCACTGACTTCCACATCACTCCGTTTCTGGGCAATGTAATGGCCCAAATTCATACCTTCAGTGACTTGATAAGGGTAAAAAGACTTTTTTTTAGAAACAAATCTGATAATGGTTTATAGAAAAATCTAACCATTACCCAAAACTTGAACTATTTTTTCTCTTTTTTTTTACTCTTTTTGAAATGGGAGCAATCATCATTTTTCCATATTCTGTACCTCCTGCTTTCAATTCTAGAAATACCAGAACACATTAGTAAGAATGAAACAAAAAACCATCAGCCTGAAGACTAGGGCAAATATTCACCTCAGTTAATTTTTGTCCTCCAGATTCTGAAATAACATAAATCATAGAAATGTTGCCTCATCTTCTGGGGTACCATTCATGCCTTACTGATTACAGAGAGTATGTAGCAACAAGTCACACTGCAAGTCACAGCTGCACTCTAAAGTGAGGTGAATGCATGGTTGGAACTTTTAGAGCCTTCCAGCTCACACCACAGCATCAGAACCTACTGAGCCAGATCCTCAGCTCTGCCTTACTCAAAGATGGTAGGATGACCAGCATTTGGCAAGTAATTCCTGACTTCAGGTGACAAAGCACCAAGAAGACATTTACACCTATGTCCTGAAAGATTTCCTTTATGAGACAATGAGTCTTTGACAAAAATGAGTTAAATTGAGGCAGGTAGACACTTCATCAGTCATGTTAGGGTAATGACCACACTTAGTGGTTGGACATCTGTATGAAACTAAACTAAAGCAAACTTTGAAGAGGTTAACCTGTTACTTACTAAGAAAGACAATTCAAGCAAGTGAAACCAGACCCTCCAAATAGCAAGGTAGGGATATGTACCCCTGTACTGACAGAATCACAACAGAACTGTCTCCTTACTACATATTCCAGTTCTTAGTTGTGAACATCCATGGAAATGTGAAATGTCTGACATAAACAATGAACAAGTGAAGGAAAATAATGCTCAGTTTTCTGACTGTTATTAGTTTAGGTTAAATATTCTAGTTCGCAGAGAAAAAAAACAAAATGGCAAGAAAAAGGCAGACCTCTCCTTTTAAAATTGCTGTCTAATAATGCCATATGCAAAACTTCTCTTGTCCCAGTTTACACGCTACTGTGGTCTTCTGTTTGGAGTGTCACCGCACTTTATTTGGAACAATTTTACAACCACTCTTTCTCTTTCTCCACTGCTCAGGAAAAAGCAATTCTAGGTATTAGAACAACAGAAAAAGAGTATGGGACAAATCCAAAATTATTTTACAACCTCCTCAGTCACCCTCTGTAAAAACACAATTGCCAACGTTGTGTTCCTTCAGTTCAAAATAATGAAGATACCAGGTTTTGAACACAGCAGTCCCGTGTGAAGACTTGTTCTTTAACACTGTACCTCTGCACCACTTCAAGTCAGCTCAAAGTCCTGTAATATTTGTTTTCTAAGAAGTCCACAAGTTTCTCCTTGAGCACAAACCAGCACATACTGTGTTGTGTTCTAAAGCACTATGC
The DNA here is from genome assembly GCA_009867235.2 of Psittacus erithacus. NCBI lineage: Eukaryota > Metazoa > Chordata > Aves > Psittaciformes > Psittacidae > Psittacus > Psittacus erithacus. The sequence goes on from WYDI02003329.1 coordinate 35,969, forward strand.
ACTCAACTACTGATTGATGTGGCATGACCCATCTCCTAAAAGACTAAAGAGGAACAACCCATCTCCTAGTTTTGCTCTGTTAAAAGTGTGCCTATCACGCATTTTATGGAGAAGCACTGTCACATTTCTTCCTGAAAAAGGCACCAGTGTGACTCCCATGACATTCACCATTCCAGAACTGGAAGGTTGTTAGCTTGTTAACATTTTAGCTAATCAGCTGTGGAGCTGGACAGGCTTCTAAAGCGGTTCAGCACCCACAGGTTTGGGAATTCAGGTGCTCTGAACACAGAGGCGAAGCACAGAACCCACATCAGTCCCCTAAACTACAAGCCAGAATCCAAGGTTAGAATTTATACTCACTACTTATTCTCACACACAAAAAAAGAAGAACTAAGAAGCAATTGGTAATTAATTTCCTAGTCAGAATGGAAACTATTACACATTTCTGTAGTGTTCCCTAACACACCATTACCTTGCACACAGTGACAAACTGCTGATCATTTCCAGCTCCCACCACGATGTAGCCATCCTTGGTCTTAAAAGCCTGGAAGAACAAAGGCAGGTGATAATCTGTAATTAAACTATAAAATATTAGCACAACTTTTAAGTGAAAACTTTGCAAATAACGTTCAAATGACTTCTCTAAACACTTCCATTCTATTCCATTTCCATCTCTAGTTCTACACAAGTGGCTCAAAGTCATCCTCAAGGATGGATGCATCCCTTTTGATTTTTCTAATGTTATTCTAGAACTTTTCTAAAGTTGAGAAGTTATTTTGGTTAATATTTTATTTGCTGAAAATACGGCTTGAGGCATCCTGAAATCTTGCAAATATGTCTCTCACTCACAGGCACTGAGGAGGATTTACCAGAATAACACTCACTTATCTTTCATACAGCTACAACTGCATCCATGCTGAGACTCTTCCCATCTGGTAAAATCAAGGCTTTAAAACTGCATGTGGAAAATTATGTCCTCACTGAAATGCAAGTAACTGTACAGCATAGTTAGGGTATTGTTTGTTTACTCTCACTATGTTGCATTTCCTGGTAAATAGTATTGGTCGGTCTAAGATTTTCAGCAAGCAAAGAGAAATTCAGCAAACATTTAGTCCTAAGCATGCAAAAGAAGTTCCACTGACTGAGCCCCAATATATTAAAAGTCCAGAAGTACACACAATATAAAGGTACTGCACACTCACGCTGTGAAAAGTGATGAGCACAGAACAAAATGGGGAAAAGAATACAGAAAAGAAAGTTCTGCATGAATGCATAAGTGTTTTTTTAGGTATATCTGTTCATGTACAAAAAAATCCTGACAGAGCCTGGTGTAAGAATATGTAAGACACTTCCCTCCCCCCCAGCTAAATGGCTTGTAGTAGGAATAGTTATGAACTAAAACTGTCAGCATAAACTTACTACTTTTAGTTACAGGCAAGATCTGCTTTCTGAACACCCTGCCCAAATCCTGATCTGTCTCTGCTGATGCTCTGAATTCTAAAACCAGCCACACACATTTCACACAAATTATGAGTTCAACACTAGACGTATCTGTGTGAGCATGTAACACAATATAGTTTTTAGTGGTGCGACCACCTACTACTTCCAGTAAACATGAATTAGAAATTCTTTTACACATTCTTTTAAGCTTCTAGTCTGGATGCCTATTACAGATTGCAAAGCCATATGTACATATACACAGATCCCCTTCCTACAAACTCCAAAATACATGCAAACTGGTTGCATGGGAAAATCCAAGAGAGTTTACTGTTTATCAGCAACTTCTTTGGAGACTTTCGTCTCTGTAAGATGTAATCACACCATAGCTGCATACCATGATGAGACATGCATCGGTACCTGTGGGCTGCCCATGCAGCAGTGGAAGTCACCCTAAACTTCAAGGACCTGGTTATGAGCATGTGTGCTTCAGTTGCTTGCAGTATGTGAGGGAAAACTGATTATTCTTAATTGCATTATATGTCTAAAAAGCTAAACAAACAATCACGTCATCCTTACACAACAAAAATGGTATCATAATAAATGCAGCAGTGTCTTCCCATGAAGCTAAACTCAAATGTCTTCAGCTGCTATTTCAAGTTTCCCATTATGTAACAGCTGATTATTTGCCAGTCATTGCTGCTGATAAAGCAGAAACTTCTAAATGTCATTAGCACGATACTGATGCCAACATTTAAGGGTGATAACAAAGGTTTTATTCATCACCCATAAATGTACACATACTACAGGTTACCACAGGTTACTGTCTGGTCGCAGAAAGCTTCACAACCTTATTAAACAAAGGAGAGTAAGGGAAGAGCATGGATGGATTTTAATGAGATTTTGTTTTGATAAACTGCTGTCCATCACATCGAAACCTTTCACATAAGCACAGAAGTCTTTATTCCCCTTCCCCTTTCTCTGAAGAATGAGGCCTTCTGATAAGATTTTTCAGAGCATGAGCATGATGCACCCTGCTACTTCCATGTGATATCCTGAGCAACAGGCCATCCCCTGGGGACGACAACAAACAAAAACCAAACAAGAAAGTTATTAGTCCACAATCCTATTCATGGAAAAGGTGGTGACAGATTGTGAGCATCCCAAGGCACAGCTTTCAGTCTGCAGCGAAAATCTTGGGGTTTTTTAAGAAAGTAATCTGCAATTCACACTGAACGATACATACAGCACATGACACCAAAATATCCATGTTCAAAGCCAGATCTCAAGGTCCAGTGTGCATGCACCAAAACCTCACACTGACTACTGGATGTTATGGGACCTCACTAACACTAAGCACTTTTCCCAGTTTCATCCTAGAACTCTGAATGCACCTGAGATACTTTGTGTACTGAGACATTTTAACCTCCCTGAACACATGGAATAGAAACTATCACCTCCAGAAATGTTCTAAGGGGTTTACAAGCATTCTCCAAAAATGCTACATAGACTATACAATACAATAGACCATACCAAAAAAATGCAGGCCAAACTTAACTGCAGTTCATTATCAGAGTCAATCAAGACTTGCTGCCATAATGTGAGGCCAAACTAGCCAGTCTCTGCTGTGAGTCAATGGCCTTCCAAAATCTGCCAGCTTTGATGGTGCTGCTAGAAGACTGTCAATCTTTGGTATTTATTGTCTTCTTTATGAATTTTAACCCTATCTATGCAACAACAATCATCAATCATACATAAATATCTTTGCATGCGTTTTTAAGGGACCAATTAAAAGAGTGCCAATTCCAATAATCAAAAGTCCAGGTAACAAACCTTTACGACCAGTTGAGGACAGTGCAGAACAGGTACATACCTGAGAAGTCTGTAAGATAAACCAGTATTTTCTAATACAGCTTTGAAACGTTATCACCAACATTTTTAAGGAAAATAGATTCATTCTCATCTGTCACTCCTTCCACTCCACTCCATATTCCCATTTCAAGCAATCTCTTCACTCACGTATGGATAATTACTCAGTAAAACATTATAAGACCACGCATAGATCTCTGTTTCTGTGCTTGAAGTACCTCGCTGGTATTAACAGGTGTGGTCAAAGAGAAAAGCTGGTCTCTTGCAGGCTTGGAACCACAGAAAATCATGGAGTTACTTCTAATTTATTGCATAATTTGTCTTCAATTACGCTTTGAAGTTTTCAGTGTGATATTAGATGCAATGCACAGGTCATTTAAGGACAAGCATTCTCTAGTCTTAATGTAGATTAAAGCCTGCAATTAGAAGGTGATGCATTCAGGATTTAACTGACCTGGAAGCAGCTCTCTTCTGCTGGTAATCAAATGTATCTACAACATATGTTGACTTTTTTCCTCTTTCAACCTTATAAACTCTGGTTCCCAAATACATTAAAGAGTAAGAGATCCTCAGTTTGGCTTCAGATCCAGACCAGTTACATTCCTTCCAGATGGGATAAACTTGGCACATCATTTCTCTACCTTTACACATTGGTTTGAATAAAACATCAGCTGTGCCACAGAACCATGGGGTGACCATGTTCTTTTTTCTTTCAAGGGAAGAGCACAATCCTTTCATAACAACTCAATTACTGTAACAAATGGGAACAAGACCATAAAGTTTGGTCAGTGGTAGTTCTGAGCACCACATATAAATCATAGAGACCACACACTTTGAAGCTATTTGCCTACTTTGCACTCTCTTCCAGTGAAAGAAAACAGTACAAATAAAAAATGTAAATTTCGTGGACTGGATTAATATATGCTGACTGTTCTCACTGAGCAAGCCGAAGAAGAGCATTCCACACAAAGATTTCACTTTTTCCCCCCAGTCTTCTCAGCCTGAACTACTTGTCCATCTCTTCACTGTCATGCTGCATCATGAACTATCCTGCGACTCCACAGCTGTCACAGGCTACCAGACAGATCAGTATTAACAACATCTGCAATAATTCTCTTACCGAGAAGAGACGTTTGACTGGATTCCATGAGCCTGTGGGAAAGGTGTTTACGGTAAGAGTGGGAATGATTACTTTGGTCTCTGAGATGAGGCAGAACAGCAGCACTGATGTCAAAGAAAGCAGACCACAGACTAACAACCAGGGAGACTGTTCACTTCTGCAGAGCCCGTGAGCCATGAGACAGTTTTTCTGATCAACCTTCAACTTCCATGTAGGTGTGGGCGTGGAAAAATGCCTTTGCCTATCTCATCCAGGAGCAAGCATGACGAGAACCATTAAATGTGCTCTGAATGCATTTTACCAGAAGTGGCAGCAAAGTTAACACAAAATCACAGCATCAAACAGGGTTATCTACATTTGGTGTATTACTCTCAACACTCATTCAGGAAGCAGGACAGCCAAGTTCTGCTCTCCAGACTGTGTCACGTTTTTACCCAGTTGTTACCCAATGTGAGAAGTCTAAACTGCTGGGAACAGACTGCAAGCAAGGCCTCTCCAACCCCAGCTCACCGTCCAAAGATCTAGGCTGGAGACAGGATCCCTCTCTCACTTACTCTTCTGTTCATATGGTACTTGCGCTGTTCATTTCCCAGGTGTCTAGATGCAACACCTAGATTTGTAATCTGAAAGTATCAGTATTTACCAAAAGGACTTTTATAGCTGTTCCTTCATATTCAATAGTGTAATTAACATTAACTTTGGATTGCATACCCTTATTTTTAGAAATGACAGTTTCATCCCGATCATATCAAAAGACATGCTGCAAGGAAATGAAACCATTTTCATTTTCCAATGTGAATGCAATACACATCCAGCCTCAACACCCAAAAAGCCACTTAAAAACTCCTGAAAGAGCAGTAAACAGCTTTAAAGTGGGAAACTTGTCATTTTCCTCAAATGTCTAAAATTTAAAATACCTAAACTATAGCTCAATTAAAGATAAATTCTCTGGTAGTGTAAACTGGCATTAAAACTGTTCCTCCTTGCTGCTGAGAAATAAAACTATCAGGCACAGAATCACATTCTCCATTGCCACATTAGTTTTCCATTAGTTTTTCAACAATGAAATTACACACACACAGACACGCACACAGAAAATAAATAAACTTTAATCACAGTATCACACTGGAGCCAGTGTAATTAATGTTGTGTCAGCATTTCCATTTAAGCCACTATTTTCAAGAGGTTTACAGCACAGTCATAAAAATTCAGTTAGGTTGAAATTAAGCAAACAAGGTCTTATACAGCAAGCAACATTTAAGTATATATACAGACAGCAGCCAGTTAGTACTTATATGGGAATTAAAATAGACGCTTACTGATTTTAAAGGGCACTGCAGAGCTATTTCTTAAACAATATTTTTCTCAACATTTACAATAATCTCTCAAAAGCCTGAATCCAAGCTATGTTTCCTTACCCTCTTTCCTTCTCACACAATAGCTCACACAATTTCTTCCCATTTTAGGATTGTAAGCACTGGCTTTTTTTGTTTCACTTTTAAAGTAGAAGAGTGCAATGAAAACGTTTCTTTTGAAAAGCAACACACACGACCACAGTCTGATACAGGCCCTCCAGGCATTATTGAAACAGAAATGACAAATACTTCTTACACCCTCCAAAAATCATAAGATAAAGCTCTCTGGAAAATCTGAGCACTTAAATAGGAGGTTTTAAGAGTGCTACTTAGAATTTAACTCTAGATGAGGTTCTATTTCCGCTTTCAGTAGAAATCATCAGAGTAGGTTTTGTGTCATTATTTCTGTCCCATTTCCCTCCGCGCTCTTTGGCTTTAAGTGATGTAGTGGTACAATTTCCAAAGGTGAGCTTTGTAATCCTGACTATCTTTTTGGTAACTCATACTGAACTAATCAGCCTGGCATTTCCAGCTACAGGCAAATGACCCAGTGCAAGCAAACTAGAACTCAGACTAGAACTCAGAATAGCAGGCAGTGCTATTAACTTAAAGGGCCTAATAACTTAATGTCCTGCTATAGAGAAGGCTCTTCAAAACGCTGAGCTGAATCATCTGTGAGTTTCTCTGACAACCAGCCAACTGAGAAGAGCAAGTAATCAAATTAGCACCAATGCTGATGAAAATCAGCAGAGACACCAATGAGGACGTAACAATTACAGGGGGGCAAAACTGGCCGCATTTCACCACTTGGCATTTTAACAACTTAAAATAAACAGCACTTATATTTGAAATATGCCATTTAGCTGCAAAACGTGATGGACAGTGGTAGAAGAACCCTCATTCGCCCAATGTGCCTTTGCCCTCTTTTGGACTTTTTTCCCAGTTAATCTCTCTCTCAAGCAGTATGTGATCTTACATACTATTCAGTAGATGCACTATGATGAACTAAGGATGGATTTCAAACCTACTTCAACCTTGACTCTTCAGTATCCTTGATTTGTGTTTTTAAGTCAAACTCATCAAAGTTTACTGCATGTAGTTCGCGTTGGTTTAAAGCAGTACTTTATCTCTAATTGAGATTTAACGTTGAACTGGCAAGGATGCAAAGTTCTTTAAAGTCCTCAATTTATGCAAATGAAACCCCACCCCATTGCCAGGCCATGGAAATAATGCTAGTGAGATTTATTTTTAAAAACATACAACATAATGCTTGCTGAGTGGAACACTTATGTGTATCTAAAAGTCAGAAGCCCCATTCCTCTTCATGTTCCTGTTCTCTTAGGTTTCCTTAAAACTATAAAATACAGACTTCTGCTTTTCTCTAATAGTCTTTATCATTCCCCATCAGTGTGAGAAATATTGATAAAGAATATCACATTACTGCAATTACAAACCTTCATCTACCTCAAATTTAGCATTATTCCAATTGTTAAAGTTTGAAAATCACTACAATTAGAAATTAAAATATTACACTTTTTGCCAACTGAAAACTGTGCTAGCAAATATTTAACCAACTACTCACCCTAGCAGCTAAGCACTTAAATTATCTGCAGAGAAAGAGTTGAGGAAATCTCTATGGCAGTAGCTACTGATTTGGGTTTTAAAAAAAGATTTTTACATCTATGGCTTCTAGAGTGCTTTTGCATAATAACTATAACTACCCTTTACAAAAGAACTTGCTCTGGAGAATCAACACAGTATGAGTGTGCTTCTATTATCACAACCTAAAATCTACATCAGACTTTATAAAAACCTTCCAATACTTAGAGAAGGCCTAGAAGAAACCTGGAGAGGGACTTTTTCAATGGCCTGTAGAGACAGGACAAGGGGAACAGTTTTAATCTGCCAGAAGGGAGACTGAAATGAGCTCTTAGGCAGAAGTACTTCCCTGTGAGGGTGCTGAGGCGCTGGCACAGGTTGCCCAGAGAAGCTGTGGCTGCCCCATCCCTGGCAGTGTTCA
>WYDI02003331.1:0-55293 GCA_009867235.2 Psittacus erithacus
AGAGCCTTGGGTGACATGGTTTAGTGTGAGGTGTCCCTGTCCATGGCAGGGGGGTTGGAACTGGATGATCTTAAGGTCCTTTCCAGCCCTACCTATTCTGTGATTCTATGGAGAAGTTCCTGGGAGCAGCAGATACTCTTCTCCATTTTCTGCACCAGTGGTCATCCCCAGCGTTGGATGTCTGCATGGGCCACAAGCAGCAAGAGGGTCCTCATTGTTCTCGCCATATATGAAACAAGTGCTAGCCAGGGGACAGAGGTTAAGAGCCTGCCAAAACTTTTCTGCCAGGGCCATCAGCTTTGTGGGGTCACCTGCTCCAGGAGGCAGTAGTTCTGTCACGCATGTTAGGGTGGTAAGTTACTGGATGCTAAATAGGTGATTTCCTGCCTTTGTTATTGCCAAGCTGTAGATTCCCATTATGTTTTCAGCGTTGTGCTCAGTGGCCAGTGAGGTACAAACATGAACAACTTCTCTATGCGTTTTCTGTACTCTTTCTTTATATTGTGGAAGCCAAAGCCCTTACGATCCCCAGTTCCCATATGATTATTTGAATCAGGAATGGTTTTCCTTTAGGTTTTTGTGGAGTAGAGCTGTGATGGAAGAAGAGCACATAGAATGATCCTGGAGCACAGGGTGGAATATGCCCTGCTACTGAGATCGGCAGTAACCTTCCGTACTGGTTGGGTTGTAAATCCTTAGAAGTTTGTTTCCTTTTTTCAGCTGCAGCTTGCATTTAGGAGAATGTCACATTGTGTGTGTCCCACCTCCGCCTGTCCAGAGCCATTTATTTCAAAGCAAGAAGGTTTGTGCTCTGAAGTGGAAGCTTAAAAGGGAAATTATCTGGTACTTTTGAAACCACCTTTGTGTCTTTGTTACCGCTTTATCTCTAGTAATTTGAAATGCTGTGGGTGGAATGTTTTCTGGTGCAGTGCCAGCAGATAAGTAAAGCCCAGCTTTAACCCTTGGGCTCCTCTTGTCATGGCTTTGTAGCTTAGCACTGTGTTCTGTGGACAGTAGAAGTTCTTTCCTTTGGTAAGAGTTGCAGTGAGCAGAGGAGCTCATGCTGCCCTTGCAGAGGTGTTTCCTGAGTCAGAGCTGCTGGCTGGAAATTCATTATTTGTGCATTAGCCTAGGTTCCCTGGGAGGGGGTTGCTGGTATGGGGCTGTCCTGGTCCAGAAACAGGCATGCACAGTAATGAGTCACACTGAGCAACCAGCTGGGAAGGCTCCTGCATCCGTGTTCCCAAATCAGCACTGGAACATGGCTTAGTGATTGCTCTTTCTATGCAAGTAGATCCTGTCTGGGGTTTTTTGTTGGTTTGGAGGGGTTTTTTTCCATTTTCTTTCTTTTTTATTAAATGTGTCAACACTGGTGCGTGGAAACTGCACCATGGGCTAATGTTGCTGCCAAGCAAGGGTTAAAGTGTGGCTATTCTCCTCTTCCATTTCCTTACCACCAGCTTTCACCTCTTGGCATCTATCAAAATAGTTGCTGGAGCCAAAATCTAGCAAAGGTGGAAATGGTCGCCACAGGGCAGGCCTCTCTTTCCTCTAATCTGGCTCAGGCCAAGCAGATACAGCTCCAGCTGCAGCCCATGCTTCTGCTGGAGATGTTTATGAGGAGCTGCCATGGCACCCAAAGCTACAGCAGCCCAGGGAATTGTCTGTGCAACCTGAAAACAACCAAACCAGGGTAATGTCATACCTGAAAGTGTAGGTTTGGACAGAATACACATGAAAAGACATTATGGGTAGGGGTTATAAGGGTGACCTGGCCACTGGGAGCCAGCTTTAGCTTACAGAGGAGTGTGGTGGGAAAAAGCAACTGGTTTAAGTTTAACATATTGGCCACCCCATGAAGTGTAGTGAAGGAAATAGACGCTTTGTGTTCACAGGGCTCCAGTCAGCTGTAGTTGCCTCCATCCTTTTTCCTAATCTAAAACCCACCAACAGTCACAACAGTCAGTGGTTCAGTAGGGCTTGAACAGAGACCTTGGGTGGGCTGTAGTTCTGTTGATTTTACGGTCATGTGAAAACATGGTGGCTTTAAATGCCAGTCTGGTGGCGCTCCTTGGTAGATGTGTGGTGTGGCAATGGGAGGAAAAAGCAGCAGTAGTGGGACTTTGCTGGTCACTAGCAGCTCCAGCATGACTGAACACTAGCACAGGTTGATGTCAGCTTCTTCTAGACTTGGTTGAGTGTTGGGGTGGCATAACGCGTGCCTCCTGGCTGCTTCTTCTGTACCCTGCCCCTTTTCTGCTGAGACACAGAACTCTGGAAGAAGGAGAGTTCAGTGGAGCTACATCTGAGTTGCAGAAGTACAGGGAAAGGCAGTTACTTCTGATCCTGGAGGCATGTGGGGGAATGCTGGACTCTCGGATTGCATTTGAGGACAGTGGAAGCTACACTGAAAGGCCAGCCTGTTGGGAAACAGGCTGTAAATGAAAAGGGGATGTGATTTCATAAGGTGCATTGAAGCTTATGGAGGTAGCTTACCTAAGTCAATTAGCAATATTCATGTGCTCTGGTATGCATAAATCCTACCAGCAATGTTGAAGCTTTTAAAGCCAAATCTGAGACAGTTTTGGGCAATCCTGGAAATAGGAAAGTCTGCAAGACTCCTTTGAAAGTGCTTCGTGTTGGAATATTAACTCAGTTTTACAAGAGCTGCCAACACACGTAGCTCTGCCAATAGAAATGGAGGTGAGGTTACGCCAGTTGGTAAGGAATGGTGTATAGACATCCATTAAATTTTTAATCGGGCTTATTTTGACCTATTTAAAGGTCAAAGTTGATTAAGAAAAGGTTGGTGTTGAACCACAATAAAGCACTCTCAAATAAAGGAAGCAATAGAAATCAAGTGAGTAATAAGCTGGATCTGGAACACCCAAGTTGCATCTCTGTCTGTCCAGTTTTCTATTAAGATTCCTTTTACGCTGCAGACTTTCTCTCTTTTATTTTCTCTGTGCCTATGAAGGCATTTTAGATTCCTGTTCTCTAGTGCCTTTTTTTCCTATGGACATTTACTGAAAATGCCATTTAGCCTCTTACCCCTTAAATCTTGTGCTCAAACCCTTCTCCATGCAGAGGGGGAAACAAGTATGTTTCTTCTTCACTGTCATCACAGACACGTACCACAGTGTGCTGTGCTTGAGACTGAGAAGTACTGGAGGTGAGAAATTCATGCTTTGCGCATACAGGTTTTTGCATTAGAAGAAGAAAAGCAGAATTCTGTGATGTTCAGAGCACACGAAGGGCTGCCATAAGACACTGGCATCCTTGCATCTGCCACGGGTTTGGTATGTGGCCTAGGTTTAACTACTGCTCCTGCCCTGATGCAGTTAAGACCTCCCTGAGTTCGAAAAGTGCGTTGAGGTCTTGAGGTGGTCAGGTCTTTCTAGAAAGGCAAAGCATGGCTGTATTCACCTTCTCTTTCAAACCTTTTCTTATAACTGCCTTCTGTGAGCACCAAATTCACACGAAAAATGTATAAAGCGTTTGAAAGTCATGGCAGTCTGTCTCCTTTCCCCCACTGATTGCTGAAGTTTCTTGATTCCATAATTGGTTTCCATCACTTGTGAGACACATACATCATGCCAATAGCATCCATAAATATTCTTAATCCCACCTTGCTGACAATTTTCTCTTGCTTTAATCTAATGTAAATGAGATCCCAACTCATATGAGAAGCCACTGTTCTGCCTGCCTCCACTGGTAGTAATGCCCCCTGCCCTTTGAAATGAAGCATGTGTTTTGAACATAAACCCACACTTATTTCATGTTTACATGGTCTCTAGACTTTGAAGTCCTTCAAGGGCACCCTGAAATGTGCCTTCACTTTCTACTGGTTACCAGGCACTAGAGGAAACACTGGAGGCTGTTACGAGCCACAGCCGCAAGGCAGAGACTGGGATGTACTGAGGACTCATCTGGCAATGCCCAAAAAAAGAAAGCACTACACTTTAGGAGGGTTTCTCAAGTGCTCACCAGCACAGTAGGCATGGGGTGGTGGGCTGTCATTCTTGTGACGGCTGAAGCGAGTGGGGTCAGCCAGAATTAAGCTGCAGCTCACAGCTTTGAGAAGGGCTGTTGCCTCACCGCATCATCCAAAGGTGTGTTTGGTGCGTGGTGGTACATGTCACCCTCATTAAGCTTCATAACATCACGCAGATCTGAAGCTGGTGATTTGCTTCTGGGACCACTGCCATGCCTCGGGGTGCCTGACGGGAGGATTATTTTTGTTCTTTGCAGAAGACACTGTTTTCCAAATGGATCATAAAAAGAAAAATGTGTTCGTAGGTGTTGAAAGAGCAAATGCTTTTGCGTTTGACTGCGCTGTGCTTTTTCTAGCTTCTCCAATCTTCGGAAGCAAATGGGAGCTTTCATCCCAGATTTAAATTCTGGGTCCTTGTGCACTGGCTTGGACCACATAACTACAGTGAGGACTGTGATTTTTGGGGGGAAGGCAATTGAAGCAGTGTACAGAGATTCACAAAACACACCTTCTGAGATACCATCTGCTCCCTTAGCCAAATTTTGCCTTTTATGTTTTCCTGGGTCTTTTCAGTTTTGTTCTTGGTTTGTAGGCATTCATGCTCTCGTACACCCCCAGAGTGTTTCTGAAGCTCTGTTAGGTCTGCATCTGTGCCTGGGTTGAAATCCATTTCATCCTTTCCCATGGAGGCGATGGTAACCCACACTGCAGTTTTCCATGAGGCAATCTGCCTTACTGTGTCTTGCCCACAGTGCTCTCATTACACACTCTTTCTTTACTCTGTGTTACCAGAGACCCTGCCTGAACCCATCCGTGCTTGTCCTGGAGGTTGCTTCTGGTGTATTTTTTGTCCTATGTCTTTGGCTTTTAGTCAGGTTTCTGCAAGTCCTTCCTGAGAAGTCCCTGGTACCTTCTTATATACTGATTTTGGAGGGTTGTGCCTCTGGTTTTCTGCGCTATAACGTTTGGATCCATATGGAGACTTCTTACTTGTTAATAGCTCCCCAGGCCTACAGCTGGCCTGGTCCCCTATGCCAGTGTGCTTCTCTTTAGCCGTTTGACTTTGCAGGTCTGTTGCAAAATGCTTTCTATGACTCATCCTTTTAGTCCTTTTAAACTGCCCCCTTGAACAGCACATTGTAGGCTGGGATGAGGAACTCACCCAGGCTTGAGCTGTGCTGGTACCTTTCATCCAAGCGACTCCGAAGCTTCTGGAGGGGAGGTAATTCCCACCACAGACCCACACAGAGTGGGACGTGAGTTCGTGTCTCCTCTGGCTGCTGGAAAAAGTCCTGAATTTACTGAACCGAAGAGGCCACTATCTTCACTTGCCGGAAGGCAGGTGCAGCTGGGAGAGTGAATGAGGAAAGACTGAGTCTGCTGGTCTTCCCAGACACGATTCTGTGCTGCTGGTTCTTTGGCTACCTTGGTTTTGTTCAGTATTTTCAAAAAGCTCTTTTCTGTGAGGTCAACAAAAAGAATCTTTCATGGGCATTTTTCAGATGAGATGCAGCCAGTGAGAACGTCCCCATCACAAGGTGGGTCCTTGCTGGGTACTGTGGAGGCAGAGCTGGTGCTCCGTGAATGGCCAGAAGGAAATCAGTCGGTAACCACAGGTGATTCCTCTGGTGGCACAAACTCTATTATTAGATGCACAGAGTTATCAAATCTTATCTGCTGTTAAAACCACATTAAAATGGAAACAGCAACTTCAGAGAATTCTCTGTGTGTCTCATTTCATTCACGGACCACCTGAACTCTGGTTGCAGGGTTTACCTCTTTGGAGCAACCTTCCTAGGTGGATGGATGTTGTCTCTTCTTGCTATGAATTCTTTGTGGCATTGTTGATCTCCTGACTTACTTTTTTATGCAATTCACGAAAGCATCATCACCAAACTGTCTGTGCAGGGAAGTGATGATCAGTGACAGCCTGAATATATCACATCAACAACTTCCTACGAGGCACTTGCTACCTCCACAGAAGTTATTTGCAGATAGTTTTTGTTACTCTTTGTCTTGCCCAAAGGGAAAAGAGTTGCTCAGAAAATAAAAAGGTCAGTGGAGCCTCCAGAGATCGCCTCTTGTTTCCATGTGGTCTTGGGAGGTCCTGTTTTCCCAGCCTGTGAAAGGAAGATGTTCATACTGGATGGAGGTGGGAAGAGAGTTGAGATGTGCCACATGAGTTTGGCAGGTACCTAACTGCAGAGAGAAAGGGAAATGGGCCCAGTGCTTTGCAGTGAACCCAGACTACACAGAGTAGAGTTTGAGCAGAGCTGCTGCTCCTGAACAGAGCAGGTCACAGTTGTGCTTCTCCTTGCTCCGAAATGAAGTTGAAGGGGAATGTGCTAAGCACGCAGCCGTCGCTACGGGACAACACACTGCCTGCACAAATGGGCTGCTGCTCTGTACAGAGCATCACTGATGCTCAGTGAGATGCAGTCTCCAAAGTGACCATTGGTGCTTGCCTCTTCCTTTTGGGGCTGGTCCGGGAGCTTCGTGCCAGGGGTAGGATGGCAGAGGTTGCACGCGGGCATTTGTCAAGTGGAAGAAGTAAGTGACAAAGGAGCCTTGCAGAGAGATGTTCTCACTAGTAGCTGTTTGTGTGTGTGTTTATTTTAATTAACCTCCAAACAATGTATCTGATTATTTTTTTTCTTTTTAAATCTTATTTGAGCCCAGCTTCAAAGTGACCTCCTGAGGCAGTGGTTCCGATTATTCTTGGCAGAGAACAACTTTTGAGTAAGAGCTAGAGTCTTGTAATGAGGCCTCAAAACATTAAAGCCGTCACTTCATTTCCTCAGGTACCTGCAGCCTGGAATACATTCTCCTTATATGCCTCTTTTTTTGGACTCTAGAAGGGGTGACAGAGTTATTAATGAAAACATTGGCATGCACAAGGTTTGAAAAGGGAAGAAACACGAAAGGCCTGTGAGTGGTTTCCTCCTCCTCTCTTCCCCCTGCAATTTATTCTATTCCTGGTTTTCTGTGTGATATCTCTTCCTTGGAAAAAAAAACCAAACCCAACCAACCCACATTCTCCATCCAGACTTATTTTGGGATGATGCTTGGGAACACCTTTTGCTTTGAACTGAATCATTGCTTTATTTCATAAGTACAGAGGCAGCAGCAGGGACCCTGCACATGCTCCCTGTGTCAGGTGTTGGTGCTATGCAGATTTACCACAAAAAGATGTGTAGGCAGTAAATCCCTGCCCTGGTATGGGGATAAGAGGGAGGCTCTCAGAAGCACCTTTTTCTTTGGGTTCTCAGCCCTGTTTGAGTCAATGAGGACCACTGATGATGTCTCCATGTAGGTGAGGCTCTTGACGTGAAAAGACATGGAGCTAGTTACAGGTAAAGGCTGAAAGTCGAATCAAGAAATCCAGTGGTGGTCATCTCTTCCAGGTAACAGTTCAGGGCCTGTTAACCAGCCTGGCATCCTCCTCTGTGTCCCACAGAAAACTTCCTTTGTATCATCTATTTCTCTGCAACCTTCCTGCCGCTGTTCCCCATCACTGAGAAGAGCTGGTGTCCTGACAGGCCTGAATGCTGCAAGAATAAGTGTATTGTCTGTAATGAAATCATTTTAAAAAATTAATACATTAAAAATGTTTCCTTCCTCTACGATAACGATAATCTTAATTTTTGAGCTTCCTGCAGTGGAACATTTTCTTAATTGAATTCCTAATTCATTGAACATCTCTAACAAGCATTAATGGCAAGTATCATCTTACTGGCTGCATTCTTCTAAGGGACGCTCTTTGGAGACTGGTTCATGAAACAAAGACATTTTTCCCCTCTCAGGACAAGGTTTTAACGCTACCCTTAGCTCACCAGTCAGCATCAACCCAGGACACTCCACTCCTTCAGACCAGGGAGTGAAACAGGGGTAATGCTGGATTCCTCTAGTTGCTGTCTCCAGCTTTTACATCTCATTTAGATGTGACATACCCAGTTCTCATCTCTAGGACCATTTACCCTCTATCTTTGGTATTTCCAGAGTTTAATTATTATACCTCAGTGCTTCCCAAGGTCTGAAGTATTTATTCAGTACCAGCACAGGGTGAATGAGCTATGAAGGGATTTGTGTTCTTTTGGGAGGAAAATCCCACTCCAGCATGCTTTGAGAAGCCAGCGCCATCCCTTCCTTCTCCAGCCAGGGCTGACTATTCACAGTTTGCAATTCAAAGTGAAGAGATGGTCCAGAGGCTGCAGGAACATCCAGGGAATGATTTCCAGGGCAACCCCACTTATTGCTACTGGTTGTGCAGGAGCTAAATGGAGCATGCATGTATCAAATAGCGGCAGTGCTGCCAGCTTATTGCAGCCAGGAAAGCCACACTTCCAACATGCAGAACAGCCCAAGTGATCTTGGGCCATGCTGGGTCGTTTCCCATGGCAGAGGCTTTTTGCATGATTACTTTGTGCCTGTTGTTTTGTAACTTGCCAAGGCAAGACTAGAGATGCAGCGCGTTTGTTTGAGCTGTTATTCTTTATATCTGGCAGAGAGCTGGCAACTTTGGGAAAATAATGGGAAATAATCCCCTCTTCACAGGAGGTCTGAATTCTTCCCAATTCTTCTCTGAAGGTCACTGTCAATCATGAGCCCAGTTACAGCATAGTTCCTGCAGAACATCTCTCCCTTGCTGTCCAGCTTCATTATGGTTCCTGTTTTCTCTTGCCTCCCAGGGCAGCATTATAGTGCACTTTCATTGCTGCTCACGAGGGAAGGGAGCCCTTGCAAGCAAACCTCTTGTGCAAGGAATAGTCCTGATATAAAGCTGTTTATGTGCAATGGGAAGATGCGTATCTCAGAATCACTCTGCAGTCTTCCTCTGCGGTTCATTATAAACGTGGCAGCAGACAGGTGAGCACTGCTGGCTAGAAGAGAACATTTTTTCCTCTCTAATAAATTGTCAAACTGTTTAGAAGGAAAACACTGATTGTCTTCTAGCTCAGGAAAACTGAGCACAAGCAAAAGTACCAGTGCTATTCACACTAACTCTGCGAGGCCGAAGTGTGCGCATTAACACCTTGAGCTCCCATGGCTTAACACATCTGCTAATAGAAGTTGTACTGGGGACTGACTGGACCATTTCACTGTTTTGTGGTTATTTTGCAGCAAACACACTGTGGTGAAGACGCTTTTCCATTTGGGTTAACAAAGGAATGCTCTCCAAAAACTCTGAACGTGCACAGTGTTTGTAACTTAAAATGCAAGGAAGTCTGTGGCCAGTTAAGCCTCTGATCATTTAAAGTCAGCACATGTAGGTCAGAGAATACAGCCCAATCCAATTAGAGCTGAGTGCTTTGCTAAAGGCATATATAAAAGCAGGTGCTATGGAGAGGAAGAAAGGTCTACAGACTTCTCAGTCCCCATCCACAGATGAAGACTGTGCCCTTTTATTGTAATTTTAATATTCTTCCCATGACTTTGATTTGGAGTGGAGAAGAAAGAGATCACAGACATCCATTGATCTTCTACAGCTTGTGTCATATTTTCCAGCTCTCTCCTTTTCACTGGTCACCTGGATGGAATGCAAGACATATTTTACTCGAGGCCCGCTATGTATGTTATACATATATTCATTTAGGAACTTAAGTCAGGTTGTAGTTCAGTATTGTGGAGGGTGGTGGAGCAAGGTTTTCTTCCCAGCACAGCCCAAGTGATGGAGCAATTGGTACGGGCTCTCTACTGTCACCTCTTATCATTCTGTATGCTGGATCGATGGCTCAGTGACACATCCAGCAGTCTGAGGCGACTCATTTAACTCCATCCCTTAGCAGTTTAATGCCTTTTCTTCATTTTTATTAGTAATACCAGTTTTTACTAAGGGGAGAAGCTTGTACCAAGCATGCATCATTTAATTAAGGGGATGATACAAACATGTGCCTGAAATTTCCTGTGGATATTGACTTCTGGGAGTTTGTCCATATTTTGTTTGGACTCTGGCACATTGGTGTCTGCGTAGTGCTTCCTTAGAACAATTTGGTTTGCTTTTAAAGTAGTAGCTCATTTAAGGCCGCTTAGTACATGCTCTCAAGGCAAGCTGCATCAGGGCTTCAACTGATTTCAGCTTTCATTGAGATGTCTCTTTACATCAGGGGCCTCTCAATATGCCGATATTCTTTATGGCTGTGGGCAGGGCAGTCTGTCCACTAGAGAACTACCCAGAGAGGTGACCACTGCCCAGCCCTGTGTTTGTTCAGATGGGTCTAGCCATATTCTCCAACATGGCATGTGTCTCATCATTCTCGGTGTGTGAGCCTGCTATTAAAGGCCTCCAAACTGTATCTTGTTTGTATTTTTTCTTTTGATTTTATTTAGAGAAGCTGGACAGGTTCAGATGTGGGTGCACCCATGTTTCAAATCAGGTGTTGTCATCAATGAAGAGCCTCCACTGTGTAAATTGGAGGATGTAGCTTGAGAAAAAACCGAAGTCACATGAAGAGAATACATTGTCCTTTGGAAGCTGAATGAATAAACTGGTTTTCTGGAGGCAGTTTTAAAGGGTTTGTTTGGAGGCAGGCTCTCATCATCAGTCCGTACATCAGCCTTGGAACCCTCAGAGCACTTTCACGTGGGGCTAGAAATCGAGATGTTAACCCAGAGCCCTGGAGCCTGTGCCATGCATGCTGGGGGCAAACACCAGCAGTCAAACAGCACAAGCACACACAATAACCCCCATCAGCTGGTTACATTCCCTTTGTAATTAAACTCTGGTTTGTGTTTCAGTGCATTCCTTGCTGCATTGTCGCTGCTATTCCGTGATGTCTTCTCTTTTCTGCATTGTTCAGGTAGTTCTGCTGCCTTAATCACAGCAATACTGGAGCTCTTCAGAAAGTGTATCATCATGGGACCTGCATTTATCTTTTGTGGCTCTTCCTTCTTCTGTGTCCCTGAGATGATGACCCAGGTGAGTGTTTCATTTTAGTGGTTTTTTTATCACTGCGGACAAAGAAGTGTTAGCAAAGGAGAAGCTTAATAACTTAGTACTTGAAACGTGATTCAGCTCTGAGATCTGGTGGGAGCTCATTTTAGGGTTAGTGCTTGAGAAAGGTGGGGTTTACTTCCATGTTTCCCAGCCAACTGGCCTAATGGAGTCTGGGGAACAGGTCATCCCAAGCTTCACTGTGGCCTCAGTGGCCTGAATGTATTTAAGAAAACCCCAAGAGCTGAAGATTGACTTTGGGTAGAGGAAAATGATGGGCAGGATGGCTGCGCATCAAATGATGGTGCCATTTAGCTGCTGGCTGGGTCAGTGAGCAGCCCTGCAAAACATCCTGTAACACTTAGATTTTCTGAAGAACGAGGTAAATCATATTACTA
Source organism: Psittacus erithacus (assembly GCA_009867235.2). Classification (NCBI taxonomy): domain Eukaryota; kingdom Metazoa; phylum Chordata; class Aves; order Psittaciformes; family Psittacidae; genus Psittacus; species Psittacus erithacus. Next base: position 11,324 of record WYDI02003331.1, read on the forward strand.
ATCTTATATCACCTGGAAATGAGAGGGGTGGGCTTCCAGGGACCTTATCTTGGAAGAGGAGTGTCGGAGAGCAGTTCCACCCGCTTGCATTAGCACGGGGAGCTGAGAGAGAGCACCCTCTGAGCCCAGGGTATTACCTCTGGTACTTACTACCTAAAATTGATTTAAGCTTGGAAATGTTGCAAAGGGATGAAAATGTGCAGAGAGACAGTTACTGCAGCTCAGCCATGTCTTCCTGACGATGGTCTGTAGGAGAAGCTAAGCAACCTGTTGTGGCTGTCAGAGGAATAAATCTATTACCTCAAACAATTGAATATCCATAAAAGATTGATGGTCCAAGCCCTGCTCTCAGCCCAGTAATTCTCACTACAAAATGTCAAATTATTATCTACATCAGGACAATCCCATAGACTTACTGAGTGTGTAAGAAGCCCAGGCCTCTTGCGTTAGATAAAAATCCCAGAAAGAGTTGTCTGAGTGTCCCAGGCTGGGATCTTGTGACACAAATTAAAAAGGAAAGGAAAATGTGCATTAAAACCAGTATGTGTACAGCTGAGAGATTCAGGAGGGTGATCCAACCCCCTGTAGTTAGAGGAAGAGACTGTTGTGACTCTTAACTCTGGTACTCTGGCTCAGATCCTAAACAGTTACTGAGGCCAGATTATTAATAGAGAAGGTGAGTGACAGATTCCAGACGCTCAAGTCAAGCTGCCTCCTGACATTTTCTGTCGGTAAAAATAAGTAGCCTTTCTTTACATCTAGCAGAAATCTCTTCCCTGGCTCTCCTTGATGGCTCCGCCTCCTCTCTCCACCTCCAGAGCTGTCTGAACAGTATAATTTCCTTTTATTTTTAGCCACCTTTCATAATTGAAAGTATCTCTGTGTCAAAGAGAAAACGTTCCCATGAATTCCTCAACAGGCACTTACTGAAAGCAATTGATAAAAATGAAATATTTCATGGGGTTTTATGCCTGTGGACATGGCGACACTTAGGCATCTCAAAAGCAGAATTTTAATGGTGTCAGGATGGATGGGCATAGGGCCATCATCTCCCCGGTTTCGCTGGTGCTTCTCTTTTGGGATCAGTATTGGATCTACGTATTGGAGCTTCGGGAAGTGATGGCTACACTGACCCCAGAGTGTCCTGCTTTTCCAACTGAATTCCTACCAAATACTGCCACTTGGGGCAAAGCTGATGGTTCTTATTTGTCAGTGTACTTAGGATGGCTGCAGTGCTCTCCAGAGATCCAGCCATGTTCACAGGCAGCTATTCATCTCATCTACGGTAAGAACTACTTGTAATCATAGGCAAGGTCCAGCTAGCCCTGTTCCTGCCGTTGCAAAGTGGCCAGAGTAGATGCCTCTGGAAGATGACAAAACAAGAGCTCCTTCACATGGTCTCCTGCATATGTGCCGCTCACCTGCCTGAGTTTGCATTCGGGATCTTCCCAAGGCATTGCTTTTGTCTTTGCATTCAATAGTCTTTGAAGGATTTTTCTCCCCTGGATTAGCTCATCTCTTCCCAGGCCGGTTCTGTGCTCCCATTTCAATGCTCAGGGAGGCCGATACTGCTCATCCTCAGTAGCTCAGCTGGATTTTGCTTTGGCCTGAAGAGCTGCGACCAGAGCATCTCAAAGAAGGCAGAGGAGCAGAAACAGCCCCTCAACAGCACACAGTGAGACAGGAGTTGATTCAATTGAATATGGCTACTAAAACCAGCCTCCAGGATTCAAGGTTTTAATTGCATCCACTTTACAAATCAAGCTCTTCTGTTGTGACTCACCCCTAGCCCAAAGCCAAGTGCTGTGGAGGTGGAGAGGACTCACCTGTGTTCTCCTCTACCCTTTCTCCCTCCCTCACCAGCTAATAGCATCTCCTTCACATGTGGCCCCTTCTAGGCTGCCTCCCTTTGCCCCGCAAGTGTCACTGCTCTGTCTCCAGCAACTTCCCAGCATGAGCAGTGGCTTGGTGGAGCAGGGTGTGGGGAACCCTGTTGTGTCCAGAATTAAGGAGGCAGGACCCCTCCTTCTCACTGCTGCCCCAGGTGTGGGTGTCAGCCTAAGGAGGGTCTCACTTGCTGCCTAGGTCAGGCCCTCATGGTTTTCTGTTGCAAAAGCTGTGGAAGAGATTTTTCAGCATACCATGTCCATCATAACATGGCTGGAATTTATGAATCATAACTAGTTGTGTTGCCAGGTACAGAGAGGATTATGCAATGTGTGATCTTATAAATCCTGACTGTATAATCACCTGTGGTGGGTTCTGAGCATGTCGCATGACAGGTAACTGACATTTAAAAGTGAAACCACAAAGGGTGTTATTTCATAGGTGTTTCCTCACTCTGCTTAGCAAGAGCATCCTTGGAAGCAGCGGGACCTCCTGGCCTGGAGAAAGTGGGCATGAGTGTTGTCCCACAGGTGTTGTCACATCTCAGAAGAGTTTGGGATTTCTGCAGTGATTTCCACAGCAAGGGAAGGAACTGAAGCTGCATTTTGCATGAGCCTGTTGTTGGACAGGTGTCTGTAGATGCCCAGAAGCCCACATGGTTTCCAAGGAAGCTGGAAGGATTCTGCTACAGAGAGGATGTTACTGGGGACCCGTAACTGTAATGTAGCCCTCCAGCGTACCTGCGTGTGAGTTGTATAGGGTCAGAGCTAGCAAACTCATGCCATTTGTGCATTGTCCATTCACTCCTGTCCATCAGCCCCAAGGAAATGCTTTCCCTTATGAAGAGCTGCCTCCATAAGGAAGATTTGGCTAATGAAAATAATGAAGATGTCTCTTGCCTGGCAATGACAGTCCTTTCCTGCTGACACCCCAGAACTGCAAGGAGCCGAAGCTTGCACCACCAGCACAACATCCTCAACAACCTCTTAGGCTAAGCTTAACTTAACCAGTACAAATATATCTGCCATGTGAACGCAATTACATCTAGTTGCTGAGATAAATTTGAAGTAATTGCCCAGGTGACATTCAGCCTTCCACAGGCATCTGTGAACAGGGAGGGGGGTTCTGGGTAACCCCACGCTCTGCCCAGGCGCTGACGATGACTTTCTCAGACAGCCAAAGCTCAGTTTTTGCTCTTGAACATCTTCCCTGCGGCCCTTGAGTGGTTTCAACTGCAAAACAAAGCGGTGACATTTCAAACATTGCCTCCCACAGCGTCTCTCTTCAGCCTCCACTGCTGCTTGCTGCGGGTTCAGGAGTCCCCGGTACATCAGTCTGCCCTGAAAAAAATGTGGCTCTGCCAAAATAGAATTAGTTTTACAGAAGGCAGTGACTTGGCTGCAGGTGTTGCCAGTGCGCGTCTCTCTGGGGCTTGCAGTTTGGTTCAGCATTTTGTGGTTTGGTTTGATTTTGGATTTAATTTTCTCATAGGAGATACCAACAAAACAACAGATTGATGTTTGCAAATAATAGTTCGAGGAAGGGGGGAGGGAGACGTTGGTTTTTTCAAGTTCATTTTGAAAAGTCAGGATTTCCTATGGAGCAGTAGCCCCACTTTGCTGTCAGCTCACAGCATCGCCTCTGGTTACATATAACTTCATGCCCCTGTGAAAGGCCTGAACATCTTTCCCACTAATATTCTTTCAGGATGGTGAATTATTTAAAATGCTTTCAGTAGCTTTAGTCTGTCCCAAATCACAATCTCATATTTCATTATCTCAGTCTCATAATCGATTATTTCTTTTCTGGGATCTCTTGTCAAGGACAAAAGGTGCAGTTGGTACCTTTCTGGATGATGATGGAGACCAGGGCACGTGAGCTCTTGTATGATGCACTTATTCAGCCAGAGCTAGGGGCGGTCGTGACCTGCACAACCCCAGGGCAAGTTGGAGAAGAGCAAAGCCAACAGCTGGGCAGAGAAATTGCACAAGCAAGGTGAAGTAGACACTATGGTTGGTGGAGAGGCAACATAGAACAAAACAAGAAGGGTTCTTTGGAGGCAATGGAAAGCATTTGTATTTGATATGCATCTGTAAATGCCATTTTCTGGTACCGGGGAAGACTGCTCAGTAGTCATAGCAAGAAAAGATAGTAAAGAATAATGTGTTCAACTGAAATTCCTGCAGCTCTTGGCTCAACAGAGAGTAATTGCTGAAGACTGGAGTCTGCTCAGGGCACTGTAGCTAACACCTCTGCACTCACCAGAAGTGGGACCTTGGGTGACCACAAGCAGTAAGATTGGGATGTCATTAAAACAGCATCACCTGCCCAGGAGTTTCAGTGTGCTGCTAACTTGGAGGGAAGATGCCACCTACTAAATCATCCAAACTGCTTCCTGCAGCACCTGGTTTTTCCTCATGTGTCCTACCTAAATAGTGGCTAGACCCATATAAAAATGCTCTCTCTGCTGAAATAGCTGGGCTGAGCATTGCTGGATCCACAGCACACATAGCCAGCAGGAGGCTGCAGGAGGAGTAACATACAGAAGGAGTAATGCCTGCATCCATTATCATAGCCCTCACTGGGCGCAGGATCTGCAGGTACTTGTGGCTGACTGCAGGCTCTTGGAGATGAACTCAGCCAGTACATTGGTGGGGTTTGATGGAGAAAAGGTAGCGTAGGTGTGGGACAGTGCATGTACAGGATGTGTTTTATGAGCTGCATGGGACTGAGTACCCTGTACAGCGGTACCTCTTGGGCTCAGCATCCCAGCTACTGCAGCAACCCAAGAGGCAGCAATTCCCCTTTCCTTCCTGCTTTTTCCATCCCTTATGCTTTTGGGTAGGACTTGGAAACGGTAGGAAAATAAGTGTCCTCAGAGCAAGCTAAGTTGGAGTGTGGTGAAGCTGGAAGGAGGGCTGTGAAAATCCAGGAGGGAACCAAAGGGGCTGTACTTCCAGTGGCAGCTTCTCAGAGATGGGCTTCCAGGGGCAGTGCGGCTGAGGCTGCCTGTGGACACCGCCAAAAGAAAAAGCCATGAGCATTGCCTAGGTCCCACATTCACCTCCCCTCCCATCATACGCCACCCCTGCCCATGTAAACACGTGGATGGAAGCAGCTTATTCTCTGTCAGCTCTTTCCTGCTTATCTGGAGCCAGTGGTGAGAGCAGGAGCTGCTGTCACAGAGGGACCCTGCAAATCCTCGGATGAGGGCCCAGACCAAGCACTGTTTCCCAGGAGGATCTGGGTGGATTGGATAATTAATCACAGCTTGTCTGGGGGAGGTTGAGGAAGTTTGAATAAAGGTGTTAACGGCTCTTAAAGGCTTTCCCTGGTTCACAGAGGGTGCTGCCTCAAACAGATTATCTGGAAATATTATTAGCTGGAATGAGAAAGGGTTTTTTCCTCCTTTGGGCCTTTGTAGCCACCCTAAATCTGGAGACAGGTTTTATTGTGGGGGGGAGATGGGGAAGAGGTGTTGGCTGTCAGTGGGTCAGCAATTAATTGGTTTATTCCTTTCTCACGGTTATTTTCTAACCAACATCTGCTAAAACCCCCGTGCCCACTTTGTCCCAGCTCAGCCACAGCTGATCTGATGCACAGTGATTTGCACTGGGGGGGACCTCAAACTAAGAGGTCTGCTTTGCTGGGAGGTCCCTTGTCCCCTGCCAAGCCTCTTTTCCTGTTGTCTCATCCTAGGAGGAGGATGTGATCAGTGTTTTCTACCATGGGATGTCAGCTGAGGGATAAGAACTGTGTGCCAAGAGGAGGAAAGAGCCACCACAGATGGGTGGTAAGTGAATGCAGAGACAGGCCCCCTTTACTCCAACAGAAACTTTCCTTTCACATGCCTCTGTGGCCCATTAATTCAGACAAATGTTCTTGGTCAGCCCCACGCTACCTTCTCTCCTGGCAGAAGTGGCCCTCAGCCATGTGTTTTTGAGTGAGGGTGGGCTCTCCTCCATTTCCTGCTGCCATCTGGGAAAGCGTTTATCATTAAACCAGCTTTATTGGAAGAACAGTCCTGTTAACACATGGCTTTATCACAATTCTCTTGCCTTTGCAAGTCAGAAACAGGGGGTGCCATCAAAGCAGAAACCTTGCGCCCTGCCAGCCCTAGCTCAGCCCAGTTTCTGCCCACCAGCTCCACTGCTATAAATGAGCTGAATTCGTTGGTGGGACTGTGCCAGGCAGCAGGGTCTTGCTGGGAGCATCACAGATGGCTCTCTTACAGTAATTGCTCTGATAGTGCACCTCAAGCTAGAAAATCACCTTTCAGACCAGAGCAGGAATAGAGAAAGAACGTGGCTTTGGCCTGAAGAATTTTGGTATTTGTACTTTGACATCATTTGGCTTTGAGTGAAAACCACACATGTTTAGTCCTAGAAAGGTGATGGAGCAGGGTAGCCCCCACTGTGCAATGCCTGCGTGGCCTCCCCAGAGTGTGCTGGGCAAGTGGGAAACCCACTCTGTGGAGAAATTAATCTGAAATCACATTGTCCACAGGGAACATTCTTGCTGTGCTGCTGCTTGTCTCCCAGCTCTTCCTAGATCTTTAATTGGAATTAGGCGATCTGAGTAGAGTCCCTCTGGCTGCTTTCTTCATGGTCGCATTGATTTCCAACAACTGAGTTAGCCACAACATATAATGAAAGCAGCAGATTCCAGGTCTCTCTTTTCCTTTTCAGAAGACTGTCCCTTTCAAGCATGAAGCACAGCGAGTCCAAAACAGATCCCCATTCTCCTTGGGCATCAACCTGCAGGGTCGATGAGAGAAACAGAGCGAGTCCTCAGCCCTCTCCAGAGCTAAACTGCAAAACCACAGGCTTCAGCAAAACTCTTTGAGCCACCCCATCTCCCAGCAGAGCCTCTGTCCCTTTCTCTCAGCTCGGGGCTGGAAATAATGACAGGTATGGAAAAACCATTACAAATAACTAAATAGCCCTTCATGCAGTGAAGGTGTCTCCGTAAGCACTTCCCCAGCTGCTGGGGGACTGCAGGAGCACTCTGGAGCAAGTGGACACAGAGGGTGCTGGTGTGTCTGGAAACAGCCCAGCAGTGGTGGGAGGCTGAACTTTCTGGTTGTCTGGACCCTGTGGCTGGACCTCTCGCCAAGCCCTGCAGCCTCTCTGGGGTATCTGGACAGTCTGATGGCTGTCCCAGGGGAGTCCCACTGTAGGCTGGGGTTCTGGGCTCAGTGGTTTGAAGACAGTGGCAGCAGAGCAGGGGGATACCCTGTTTCCTTGAGGCAAAAATGTAATTTTGTGTTTAAAATTGCTTTTTCCTCCCAAAAGGCCCTTAAGCATTTGCCAAGCTGTTAAGAGGCAGGGGCGCATCTGGCTGGCTAACCAGCAAGGCAGCGGTGAGATAGAGGGGAAGGGACCAGGCGCTGCCCATGTTAGCACTGGCAACTAGCACGTTAACCATGGGAAAGGAGAGATGTTGGCCAAGGGCTCCAGCAAACCCCAGTCAAAGTGCAACCCACTAGGGGCTTTTTACTGTTGGTCCACTGGCACCTGAAGCAGCACGTGTTGAAGCAGCATGTGTCTATGCCTGACCCTGCATTATCTTTCTCCAAGGTTTGCTGGAGAGCATGGAGCAGGCAGGAACCAGGAAAGGGACAGGTTGTTTCGAAGTTGGACTCTCCCTCTGCATTAAGTAATACCAGAAGGCCAAAGGGTCAGTGTTTCTAGTGCACAGGCAAACTTTGAACTAAGCTAAGCTTTCGCATGTTCCAGTGTCCCTTTCCTTCCTGAAGGATGTTTCTGGTAACACGTTTCTAGGGAAGGAAATCAGCCAAGTGGTCAGCATTGTGGCACAAGATGTTCTGAACTTGATGGTGCTAGATAAAGGTGGAGAGATGCTCCAAGAGGAGCAACTGGACAAGGGGCTTGTCACAGGCATCTCCTTCCAGTGCTCCTCACTTCCCTGCAGACTTTAATTCTGCAAAGCAAGCTGGATTGTAGCCCTTGGGACTGCATAGATGTACCTGGTTAGTCTTGTTGCCCATACAGGGATACATAGGTGTAGTGCATATGATGGAGAAGAGACCAACTGCTCGTTCTTGTCTTGAAGAGCCTCCTCTTGGAAGTGAAGGACAAGGGTTCACACCCACAGATTATGTTTCACCAGTAACTTCTCCTGCTGTTGAAATTACATTGTCTCTCTTAATCATGCAAGGCTTATTTTCCCACACTGGAAAATGAATTCATCACCATTGGCAAAGCTAGGGTCTGGGAAGTTTTAATTACTGTTTGTACATTGCTTTGGGGCTCTGGAGTAAATGGTGCTGCAGGCCTGGGAAGGGTTCTGTTATATATTGGCAGTAACTTACATTTTATTATATATGTGAGCTCTGTGGTCCTGTCAGCAGCTCCTTCCTGATGCCTAGACACAGTGGGGCTTCCTAACACAAGTGGTACAAATACCCCCACCTCTTGTAGCCACTTACTGCTGCTGAGCATCACTGCGTAGTAAAAGATGTACCTAATAAAGCTCAGTGTCCACCTCTAGCCAAAATAAATTCAACAAGTATGTGCCTGTAAACACCCACCTGCTACACAGGGGAGAAGAGCCCTAAGCTCTCCTCTCATGAGGTTTTTGCCATTAAAGCATCTCTTCCTTAGGCAATGCAACCACATCCTGTATTAGCCTTCCTGTCCCCTCCCCCTTGCTTAGAACAACACCTCCTTAATTATAATCCATTTAATTCCTTTCTCCTCTACCTGGAAAAAAGGGGATTTGGGGACAAGGAACACATGTGAAGGCCTAAGTCTCTTTTCATGGGAAAGGAAATCTATCCAGCGCCCTGCTGGGAACCCTGCTTTGCCTAAACCCCAGCATAATGCAGTAAGAAGTTAAGGCTCTTAGCGGGTGAGCAGTGCAGGAGTACTGTTAAGCACGTCTCGGGTCTCTGCGGTCAAGTGCTCCATGTTGTGCCCAGCACGCTGCGTTTTGCACAACAGGGAGATTGTGGCCTCTCTGCTCTGGCATCGGCATCCTGCGAGTGCTGGTGTGGGCTTGCAGGGAGGACAGGCTGTCCAACAGCCTCGCACGGGCTGAAGCCACTGCTTTGGAAAATGGTTTTGCAGAGAGAGGAGTGTTTCAATATCATCAAAGTCCTGGAAAAAGGACACATATTGATTAGCATGTGTGCCCATGTGTGTACAGCTGTGGGCATGTGAAGTAGTACGGTGTCTAGGCTTATGGTACCATCCACATGAAAGTCAGTGTGGGAACATGATGACTTGGACCTAAAATATGATTTCTGTATTTTTATCATCACATTTGTGCTTCGGTGGCACATTTGGTTTTCTGACAGGTACTGCAGAAACATTCAGCTGATTACCACAAGGGGCAACACTGGAGTTACTTACAATTTGCCAAAGCTTCTGAAATGGAAAAGCCTCCCCAGGAGATGTGCTTTCCCTCTTTAGCCAGCTGTCACTGGTGATTCCTCCTGAATGGTGGCCCCCTGGGCTGGTGGGCAACCTGTGCCAGGCGTAGCAGGCAGGATCCCAGGGTGAGGGCAAAGCCAGTGGGACAGCACTTCAGTCACCACCCAGTGGGTAACATTGCCAGCACTACTTCCAATGTATCCCCTTCAGCTTGAATCGGACAGAAGGCAGGAAGAAGTTAACTGCACCTCTGTGACCCTGCTGCTGCTATTCAAGAGGGTTTCATTTACTGCCAGGTACTTTAATGGCTTCTGCTAGGTGGCTGCTGGGTTGAGATGTGTGGCTTTCTCAGGATGATTGGTTCTAGGTCCCATGGGTTACCACACCATCGCACTGAAATCAGGTGAGGACCGTATCAGTCCTTTCAGCAGTACCAGCATGTCAGGGTGTGATGGTGTCAGCGCAGCCCCATACTGGGGCTGAAAGGCACAGGGCTGCTAACGGGCTGATGCACATCGCCCCAGCGCTTCCCCACCGACAACCAGATTTGCAATGGGTTTATTCAGTCTGGGGTAATTCCTGTTCTTTCTCTTTCAGGATATTCTGTGCAACCTGCCTGACATCCAACAGTGGCAAAGAGCCAAAGCACTGATCCAGGTATTGCCTGCTGCTGGGCTTATTTCGCAGGCACTCAGGAGCAGTAAAAAGAGTGCTGAGATCACCTTTAATTTAAACCCTTCTTTTTAGGGATGGAGCCAGAGCTGGCCCTGCAAAGGGGAATCCAGCTCCAAGGACTCCAAGGAATCAAACAGACCCTTCAAGACATTTAATGCTGAATGAAGCAGGGAGGGATTCAGCATGAGGCCACAGAACCAATTTTGAGGAAGAAAAGCAGCTTTCCTCCTGCCCGCCACCTCTGTGAACTGAGAGGGAAAGGTCCATCACTGCCTGTCCCTTCAGGTCAGCACCTAGGGCAAAGACCATTGAGTCTCTTGGAGCGCAGTTCTGTTTAGGTTGGCTGCTGTTGATCCCAGCCTGTCTTCAGCACATGGAGGCTTTCAGCCCCTCAGGCAGGGGTCCATGTGGCCAGCTGGAGGGGAGAGCACAAGCCTGCTGCTCCGAGGACACTGCCACCATTCATTCATGTGCCTGCTCAGGGCACAGACTGTAAACACAGTAGGGAAGCCAGGCCAGATCCTGGCCCAGTTTGGCTGCTGGCCTTGAGGTCCCCATCACCCAGAATGTGGAGCTCACTTCTTTTTCCATTACCTCTAAGCAGCAATGGTGAATATTCTGGTATTGTTTCCTAAAAATAAAAATGTCAATAGAAGTAGCTGTTTAATAGCATGAGTCTGTGCATCTTTAAGCCCTCAGCAATCCACAAGCTGGGAAGAGAAATGCTGACATAGCTCCTGAGTATGCAGACACTCTGAGAAGCTCCCTTACTGCGCATGGACCAGCTCACCAGCATCACCTGGGGCAGGAGGGCTGTTTGAGAACTGTTTTCCCTACCTCCCTAGGCAAATAACCACCTTCTCTTCAGCCTATTTGTCTGTTACTCTGGTTGATAGAAAAGTCTGTATCTGAAAAAAGGAACGCAACTTGTGTCAAGATGCCTCTAGTGTGGCTGTGAATGGACTGGTTACTGTTCCTTCACTTAAGTAGGGTGTTAATTTTCTGTTCTGGCTTTCATGGAGAAAGAAGTCAAAGGATACAGGCACGCTATGCTGGGCAAGACTTTGCTATTTAGGGATGCACAAATCTGGTCCAGTTCACAATAGCCTTAAATATCAGGGAGCGGCTTCTGAAGGAAAACTCTGGAGCTATCTCAACAGCAGCACTGTGCAGCAGCACAGGAGAGAAAACAGAGGCAAGTACTTTGTGCAGCCTTTTGGTAAATGTGTGGTTGAGAAGGGGTGTAAGGATATCAAAATTAACTCCTACTTGCAGTTCAGGCAGTGTTAAACCCCTGCAGTTCACATATTTGGGTTATGACCCTGTCTGGCACCCTTGCTTGCCTGTGTCAGGCCCTGATCTGTCCCCGTCAAAATCCCTGGCTGGATCCTTTATAGGAACTTCTCCCCTTTATTGAGCTTTTCCCCACCAGCTGACGACAGATGCTGGGGTGGTTAAAGCATTAGTGTAAGCTACATTAACCCATCGTCTGTGCCCCATCTGTAAGTTGGCAGGTCTGATGGGTGTGCTGCATGGTTACAGAGAGTAGTTCTCTCCGTACGGGAACAGGGCAGCCGAGGACAACAGGAGGACAGTGAAAGCCTTGTCATACAGCCTGAAATCTCACAGCAAGTGTCTATTAATATGCCATGCCTACGCTTCCTCCAGGTATTTACAGTGCACTTCCTCCCTGTTTGCTTTGAAAACCACAGCTCTGTTCTGACATAGCAAGTCCTTTTCTTTTACTAATGCGTTTGGTACCGCAAGTGCATTTGGCTGGGACGCGTGTCACTAAAGACCTGCCTCATTTTGGGAAGCAGACAGGATTTCCCTCTAAATGATCTTTGTCTCCAGATGAACAGTTTCAGCCTGTTCTGTGGGAGCCTCTCTGCTGCGGAGCTGGTGTCTGGCTGGCTTTAATCTGGCTGCGGATGGGCACCACCAAACCCATGCAAAGTGTCGCAGTGATGGCATCAGTCCAGCCAGCGAGGTCACCTCCCCCTGTGCCTGCTGTCCAGGGGAATGGGGCAGGTAGGGATTCCTGGGTGCTTGCAAAGGGACTTTTGGAGGCTTGCCAGTGTTTGGGGACCTCCCAAAAACCCTGAAAGGTTTCTTACCCTTGCCCAGGGAAAAGTCCCTTGAGCCATGCTGATTCTTTGGCAAATGAGCCAAAACTGGTATAGCTGCAAAATAGGGCAAGCTGACAACTGGGATGAGCCTGGCTTGTGAGTCAAGTTGGGCTGGAAAAGTAAGGAAAAAAAGCATTTTCAGCCCAGGGAAACAATGGGGAAATGAAATGGAAACTGAGACTGCTGAGTTCCTCCTCCTTTCCCCAAGGAGAGCAGTGGGGTACAGAGGGCAGTTCCCAAAATCCAGCATCTGTTGTAACTCAGTTATACCCTCTGAGAAATCTCTTTTTGCCTTTAGATGTGGAGTTTCTGCTATAGTGACCTCCTTCTCTTCAGCTGGAGCCAGAGACAAAGGAAAGAATCACTGGTAATGAGCTATTTATGGAGAAATTAATCTTGATATTTTCATCACTGGTACAAGACAAGGCAGCGACACAACTTTCCTACCATGGTTAAGGGTTGCACTCAGAGCAGGTTGAGACCCTCAAGGTACTGCGAGTGGTAAGAGCATGTTTCACCATTGCTTGTTTGTAAGAGAAGAAGCCAGTTTGCATCAGTGGAAAAACAGCCATGCAGAAAGCCACAAGAACTCATCATTCTGGTCAGGCCCTTGGATTTTGTCAGGATTTTTTGAATACTCCTTTGCAATTAAAATTCCCACTGCATTGTCTTGCTGTTTGCAAGGCCGATTGGGGTTGGGAAAGTGCAGGTAAGCTGGCAAGCCCCAAAGCATCAAACTGTATTCAATTAGCCCACCTCAAGTGCAGGAACATGGTTAGCTGGCAGCACATCACCCCTCCCAGTAAATTAGATACCGCACTTTGGTTTAGTCACACCATAGAAATAAATGGCTCCTAACTTGCTGAGACAAATTCCTCCCAGCTTTAATTAGCTGTGAGATGCTGGAGTGCCTGAAGCTGCCTCCCTGCCCCTGCCCATGTTTACACTCAGTGCATCAGTCCAGTTCGGACTGAGGTCTCCAAATATTTGCAAATGGCAAATATTGCTAAGTTTTGACAGTCCGGCTCTCTGCAATTAACTGGGAAACACAGATTTGTATTCCCAGTCTTTCCAAAAACAAAAGGACAGATCCCAGGATTTCAGCAGGAGAGCCAGAGCTGCTCGTCTGGCTTTTCCTCTGCTGTGCACTGGCTCAGTGTCACCCCGAAAAAGAAATGCACCTTCCGGCACCCTGAGGATGGACAGGGAGCCATGTAGCATATAAATGGAAGAGCCCTTAACACTTAAGTCTTGATCTTGCCTTTGCTGTGTGTTTTTTACACCGTGTCTTGTAAAATCAGTTGCAGATTATATGTGCCCGTATGTGGTGCTTGTTTTCACTGCTGTGTCTGCAGCAGGTAGAGGTGGGAGGCTGGTGTGATTTTGACTGCCTGAGCTGCCACCGCTGTGTGTCCCTGCGCAAGCTGGGCTGCACAAGTCAGTCAGTCCTCACAGGGGGGCCCAAAGCCAGTGCAGGCTGGAGGGTGCTGGGCAGGGCTGGGGCTGCTGTGGTTTTGCTGTGACTTTGAGATGAGATGCTCTCATCCTGGGTGGCTTGGGCAGATCTGTTTGTAAATGAAGCATTTCTATTCAGCTTGTGATGTTTGAGGAAATTCTTCCATTTCCCCATCTCCTCCACTTCCATCCTGTTTCTCTTACTGATGCGATGACAGCCAGGTGACGGAGGTCTTCTCAAATAAGCCTCCAAAATTCTGATGGTGGCATGAAGTTTCCCAGTGCAGACAGCTCATACTTGCCAGCACTAGATTTAGCACTTCTTATCTCACAACAAATGCACTTAAAATCTACATTTTGACCTTGGTTGTGCTAAAGAGCTTTCAGGATGCGGCAATGCATTTTGCTAGTTGCAAAGAGTGCTGTTGTCTCTAACAAAGCACACAAAATCCATGTCCCATAAGCGGTGCTAAAGAAAAATGTTACTTTTATATAAAGACATACGAGGTTAAGTTAAAGATCTGAGGTCTGCTGACTCTTCAGCTTGTTGCACAACCTTTCATATGCCTAAAAATGGATGCAAGAGGTAGTCTGGTTGGGTTTACCTGTTCATAGCAGCATCAGAGAGCTGCAGTTGCTCTGTAGGGACGGATAGGTTTGAACATGCATGGCATTAAAGCACGCACTTAAAACCTCCCAGCTCATAAATACTCATCCTGTGTTCCAGGGGCACTCGTCTGAACCTGACTGCAGTGAGACAGATGCCAGATAAGCGCTGTGATGCTCGCCTTTGTGTTGGCCTGTAATGGCTGTGGCATGGGTTGCCAGAAGCACTGGGCAGTGAACAGCAGCTGTGGTGGTGCCATGGAGCCCTCATTGGTGGCAGCGCTGCCTTGGCACTTGTGAAGCAGCCCCAGGATGGTGAGTTGACAGCCTGGCTCTGTAGCAGGTGGGGGGAGGAACCTGGCTCCAATAACTTAAGCTGTTCTCCTCAAGGTAAAATGGAGCTTAAACTAATACTTTGTTCCTCTCACCCAATCTCAGAAAATGGGAGCCTTGGTCACTGGGGTGTTTTCCTTTGCCAAGCCTCTGCATGGCTTGGTTTTAGTGGAAAGTAAGGCCTGAGACATATGTGTTGAGGACCTGATGCTTGGTAATGGTTCAGCACATATATTTAAGCCAACACAAGCAGGTGACAGGGGGAGCAGTCCTATGACACAGCCTTGTGGGTTTCTGACTATGTTATAGTCGCGTGAAGGGGAAGAGGAGGAGGAACAAGAGGAGGGGATGAGTTAAGTGACCCTGCCAGCAGGAAAGCAAAGGCCTGACACAGTTCATTGTGGTGTTCTGCTCTTTTGAACCCTTCATCCAGCTTCAGGTCCATCACCTTTGCAGGAGGTGCTGCCCAGCCGATCGTTGAGCTTTGCTGCTCACATTGTGTTGCACCTTGGAAAAGCGTTTGCTGTGTTTGGCATTGATCATAATATTCAGGAATTAGAAGGATTTTCTCTTCAGAATTATGAGAGTGGCTGAAAGGCACAAGTTCTGTGGTACCCGGCTGTGGGTTCTGTAGTACCTGGCATTTCGTCTCACATCTATTTGTGGGCTGGAAAACTGATAAGCGAAAAAGAGCGTAGAGGATTGCATTTACCCCTTCTCCCAGCATGGGTTAGGAGAAGCAAAAGGATAAATCAGGACACAGTTCAGCACTTCCCTCCTGTTTTTACAGAAATCACTATACATTACAAGTGCCTTTGCATATTTTACAGCACTTTAAAAAGCCAGTGTAGCTAATCTGGAAGTTGGCTTGTTCAGAGAAGCACAGAACATGTGCAGCCATAAAAATCCCTTATTTGATGCCAAGCTATTGCATTTTGAAGTGTCTGAAAGGCAATCACTGTTACGCATCCAAAGAGTTCGGTTTCTCTTCCCCCAGCTCCTCATGATTAGTGAGAACAAAACCACCAGCACAGCATCTTGAAAAGTTGCGTTGCTGCCATATAGTACAGATGTTTCTGTAGCAAAGGCAGGCTCCCTCCAAGGGCTCGCCTTTAGGAGAGGAGCAGCGTGCTTGTGTGCAGTAGGGGACAAACAGTAGACTGATTGAAAAGTACAGATAAACGAGGCAGTGCCCAAAGGTTGGAGGAGTAATGGTCCTGGGGCAGTTGGCATCCCTCATATAAGGAAATGTGGTTCATGGCGGGGCTGGGTTGCAAAAACACTGTCCCAGGTCCCTGACAGCTAGCGAGGGTTGGGTATTCATAGTTTCTCTCCTCTGTCTGGCTCTTATTACTATAAAACATGTGGGAATTTGTTACCATTGGAAAAGCCGCTTCTCTGCCTACTTTAATCAGGAGGTTCAGTAGTTATCAGTGGTATCTATAAGATATGCATATGTGCATGCACAAATACTCAGTGTGGTAGCATAAACCCTGTTCCTGTAGAAAACCAGGCTAAAAGCGTGCAAGTGCTTGACACAACATTAAGTCTTTAAGGGATGTTCCCATGTCCTTTTTCTCTCTTCACTTGGTCATTTGATGAGTTTGGTTGTTCAGGGGAAGAAGACAGTAAGTGCTGGTTGTTGCTAAAGCTCTTGCTTTACCCTGATTCAGGTGATGGCTGGATCACCTTGGCCCCTCTTCTGCTTCTTGGCCAAGCCTAAGTATGTTGTCCTTGTCAAAGAGTCCAAGCCATGGGAGGAAATCCATCTACAAATGGGGAGGGGGTCTGACATGCCGGGTGTGTGGGTCCAGCTAATGGGGGCAGCCTCGAACTGGTCTGCGTGTCAGTGGCAGCCTGTTCAGCTGGTGCAGAGGACAGCCATGATCTGGCATTAGCAGTTGGTGCATTTCCTGACTGTAACCTACTTAAGGGGAAGGCTGAAATCTGTTGCAGGAGCAGGCAGCCAGGAGCACTGGATGCTGGTGGAAGAAGGAGCATGATTCAGCCACCTGAAGGCATCTCCCTGTAGGAGAATTACCTTCCCTATAAAGCAGCAGGCATTGCTCTTAAGTGTTATCAAGCTTAAATCGGTTCCCTAGGTGACATCCTGGTAAGTGGATTTCCCAATTAAGCACATCCCGATTAAGTGGGATGTACTGTAATTACAGAGTGCTCAGCGCTAGGAGCACATCAGATCTGTCTGCAGCAGAAGGGCCGGATCAAAGCTCTTCCCCAGTCTGGAGTAGGCTGTACCAAGGCATTTCTGTAAGCATGAAGGTGGGCAGACAGGAGATGGGATTTTGCAGCCACCCCTGCCATGCCAGTCAGCATGTTCCCTGCAGAAGGAGGATGCTAGAGGAAGCCTTGATGCCACATCTTTGAACCTTCTGGTACAGGAGCAAATTTCTTTTGAGGTTGCACTCCCGAGTTTCCTGCTAGTCTGCAATCTGCTGGATGAAGCCTTTGCTGCTGCCAGAGAAAATACCCATTAGCAGAGATGGCTGTGCAGATGCTGCATAGGGAAATGATGGCTCTTCCTGTGGTGGCAGAGGCTGTCAGATGGTGCTGCCACCCACCATGCCAACATTACAGCCCTTCAGAGCCAAATTCCCTTTGTACAGCCCAGGAGAGGTGTTTTATTCTTTCACAGCTCCCTCTCCCCATCCCTCTGGCTTCCTCTTTGAAGGGGTCCCATCCCCAGCATGAAGCCTTGTGGTCCTGGAGTCAGACCACGGCTACATAAGCCCATTCCTCTAATGCTTTGTTGTTCTCAGCTGCAGCAGGGGGAGAGGAAGAAGATGCTCCTTTGTTTGTTGTCTGTTAGTGAAAGGAAGAACTGAGCTTATACTGCCTTGGATAGGTCAGAGCATTTTTAACTGGATGGGGATTGGAGGTCTTCTGGGAATTAACTGGTCAAGGCAACACTGAAATGCTGGAGATAGGACATCAAGTGTAGATGTGATGCAAAGGGAGGTGAAATCTCTGCCAGGATTGCTGTGTGGCACTTGAGCATGGACACTTTGGATCTACAGCAAGACTCTATACCTGAATATGGACCCTTAGACCAGGCCATTCCCCAGATTAGAGCCTGCTTTACCACTCACAAGGTTTACCCAGCTGCCTCAGGATTCTAAATTCCCACTTGGCTATGAGGTGATGCAAATGCCACGCAGCACGCTTTACCTGCAGGCTCCCAGTTCCTTAGGTCATGCTGGCTAGTGCATGTGTTTTATTGCTGTGGTGCCTCCAGGGGTCTTGTGCCTACAGGCTGGATGGCCAAAAAGCTCTTACACCTCCCACTCTCACGTTCATCTTCATGGGAGTTACAGGTGCGGGGCACGAGCCTCTCTAGTTCCCAGTGATGAGACTTTAAATTTTGGGGTGACATTGCATGATTTTTAGCTGCAGAGGGAACATTACAGTAGGATAGCAGGGGAAGGCGATGAGAAGATTACCCATGTGTACATGAGTGGGGTCTGTCCCACAGGGACATGGATGGATTAGCACTCCCATTTGCTGGGCTAACCTCAAAGCACCTGCAGAAGACCTGCCCCACAACAGCGCCTTGAACACCTTGCTGCTGCCTCCTCACCTCCTTCTGCACTTGTCCCTCTCACACCCCAGCATCTTTCTTCCTGCCACCAGCCGGGCTGCAGCATCCCCACGCTGCCCTCATCTAATCCCCCCGGCTCTCCAGCCAGAGATACACAGCACGTGTCTGCATGCAGTGGCTGTGCTGCTGTTCCACCCCGAGGTCCTTGTTCTGCTGCTGCTTCCATACTGCTGGTTTTGCAGTGCCACCCACTGGCAGAGGCTCCCCAGAAATCCTTTTCAGCTTTTCTCTGGCACAGGTGATGCTCCAAAGATGAAGTATTAGAAAGAAGGCTCTGGTGGGTGTATTTCATACGGTGCATCCGTATGGTGCTGGTCCATATACCAGGAAACATTCTGGCATTCTTTCCAGTGTATCTCAGTGTATGTTGAGCCCAAGCTGCAGGGTCACAGGGTTGGCAGAGTCCTGTGTGTCAGTTCGTAATGATGCACCCTAACTGGCCATCATGCCTGCAGTGTGGCAGGGCAGGCAGCAGCAGCAAGGTGGTTTCCCATCCCTGCTTGCTGGATCTGCCAAGTCAGTTTATGTAGGTTCTGGATTCCTGTTTTCCTCTGCAGAATGAAATACAATCCCCTGGCTGATACCAAAACCCCCGTGGTACGTAAGGAGCATTCATTCCAGTTGGAAGTGTGCTCCTGGGGATGCAGGCTTGGGGGCTTTTGTGGGAGAGGATGCTTTGGGGCCACTTTTTTAAACAGTCAGCCTGATCTCCCCAAATTTGCCTTGTCCCTTTCTGACCATATTTATACTCTCACCTCCATCCCCAGTTTAATGCCTGATGTGATACCAGTCAGGAAACAGAATAAACAGTGAAGAGACAGAGTGATGCAGTTCTCAGGGTTTGTACACAGTGAGCCACCATGCTGGTGACTGCTGCCAGTCTGGTACCCAGTCGAGGCAGCTCACTGCCCGCGTGTGATTGCCATGTCGATGCAGCAGCACAGATGGACTGTCAGCAACCTTCTTCCCAGCCTCCTAATAGGCAGTAACTGCTCGTTTAAAATAAAACCTGACAAGTGGCATGTTGGGGGTGTCAAGTCCTGGAGCACTGTCTTCCGAAGACTCTGCACAGGCACCGGAGGGGAGCCAGGCACAGCCTCCTAGATGACAGTAATTAAAGGCTTTTGCACTCAGGCAGTGGGAGCTGCTCCTCTTGCAAATTGGCCTTGATTGAAGAGGAAGAGAATGATTAGGCTGAAGGGGAGTGATGGAGGTGGCAGGCGAAAACACGGAGGTAAGTCTCATTTTGTCTTCTGGGTTTTTTTCTCCCTCTTCTTTCCTCTCTCCCAGACTGTGTCCATGTGAGTGGCGGGAGCAGTGTGCCAGCTCTGCTCAGCCTGGGCTGGCTGTGGCTGAGCCCCTCAGGGGGTGTTAAGCTGAAAAGGAGCAGCTCTGATCTGGTCCTGCTTGTGCAGCCCCAGAGCATCTCCCAGCACCTCGTGCAGCTGCCCTCCTCCAGAAAACTCCCTGAGCTGGACGGCACCAGGGTCACCCATCCCTTTGCAGGGCTGGTAAAGGGGTTAACCCCTCATCTGGCCTGTACCCCAGCTCCATATGGGGTCTGTGCCTCTATACCCCCTATAAGCCCCAGGGTTCACAGCTTTCTCCTCTGTTTTAATTAGGAAGGGGACATTGACAGCTTGTTCAATGCAGATTTTACCACATTATTTATTTTTACCCCTGGTTTTGATGAAATTGTCTGAATATATTTGAGTTCAGTGCTAAGCCCTGCATCAAAGTGAGCAGTTCCTGCAGGGTACCTGACAGCATTACAGAAATATGCTCCCTTCTCTTCGTAAAGCTTTGTCTCTTCTCAGACCCATGAGCACCATGGCTCTGGTTGTCTTGGCTGCTGTGGTCCTCCATGGAGCAGTTCATCTTGAAGTCACTGTGGCCTGAGCAGGATGCTGCCTCCAAACCCAGCCAGCTGCTTCACAGCACAGGGCCAAGGAACCAGCTGAGCATTCAACAGAGAGCCTCTGGCTCACAAGCCTAGGCAAATTAACAGTCAGGAAAAGCAATTTAACTCGAGTTATGGCAGGATAGAACATCTCTTTTGTCCCGGTGTGAAAAGTAGCAAAGTAAGTTAACCTTATTCAAGCAACTGTAAAACTCCAGCACAGAGTTTTTGAGCAGCCATACTCCCTCAAAGAAGCTGCTGATCCAGTCTGCAAATGGGTCCCTTCTTTGGGTCCAGTCATGCAACTGCTAAACCCAGTGGCGAAACTCCCTGTGGGAACACAGGGAAGCAGGCCCTGTGCCCTACGTTTGGTGCTTGTTAATATTTGGATAAGCAGTGTGCTTAATCTAGTGCAGCAAGTGTGTTTGTTATAGGGCAACAGCTCTGCAGGGTTACCATGAAATTCAGTACAGCTTATGAAAAACACCGGCTGTTGCAGAGGCAGGGCTGCAAACCTCTGGTTGCATTGGGGTGAAACCTGTGTTTGAATCAAAAGGGTGATGTGATTGAAGCAAAGATGTACAAAGGCGCTTTAAGTGCCACCTCAGGTGAGGTGTGATGCCCAACCATCCCCACATGCTGTGATGCAGCCCCTTCCCAGTGGCAGGGTGGGAGATGCTCTGCCTGGTTGGGATCCAGCTCCTGCAGTGGCACTCAGTCACCCTAAATCCTCCCTGGCCTTTCAGAGGGGATGCTGCTTGCTGGAGGGAGCAGGGTAAGTGGAAGAGGAAGAAACAAATCATTTGCTTCCAGCTCCTGCAGGCAGCAGACGCAGTTCCTGTGTGAGCGAGGCTTGCAGCACTGGTTCATTCAGCAGGTAGTGTCTGTGTACCCCAGCCCCCACACATAGCAAGCTTTGTGCTCCTGAGGTCAGCTCAGAAACCTACTTAAAGCCTGTGGATGGTCCCTGAGGTTTCTATCTGCCCTCAAATGCTCTACTGAACACTTGTAAAATGGCTCCCACAGCCAGCTGCTAGAGGAGCAGCTAGGTGATGTTGCAGGGAGAATCACCCCAAGTCCATGCAGTCAATTGGGATTAAACTGGCACTGAGGAGTGATCAGTGGCACTGCATTCAAGTGGGACCAGATGCTCCTCTGAGCAATGTGTGCTGCTTGCAGTGGTCACATCAAGTTGCCTGCAAAACTGCAGCAGTTGAAGAGCAGAATCACATCCCAGGATAGTTGTTCCCTCAGAAGGAGGAAAGGAAAAGAACATCCTTTCTTCTCCAAACCAGAAGTAAAGCTGGATTCCCTTTCCCCCCCAGAGCATCCAGGTTCAGTCTCAACCCCACCCTGTGTTACCAAGTGAGCAGCAGCATCTTGCTGCTCACTCCTCTCATCCCCATTTAAACCACCCCGAATCCCAGTCACAGTCAGGCTGGCCGGTGGGTTCAGTTGGTTGCGCTCCAGAACAGCATGATAAAGCCTCCAGAAAATTATGTTTCATTTCTATGTGCTCCCCGCAGCCTCCTGCAAGCCCTGTGCCACGCGTGGCTACCCAGGGGCTCACAGGATTGGGCCGCATAGGGAAGGAGAGGGGTGTGCCAAGAGGCACCTTTGTGGCCTTGCTGCTCATCTCACCCAGTTATGCACTGGTGTGAGTTGACAGCAGATGACAGAGGTTAGGAAAAGGCCTGGGACAGCTGGGATGTCATTGCCATGGAAACCATGCGGTGTCTGGAATAGCAAGAACAAGAGCAACTCAAAAAGTAATGATCTGTCACATTGATTAAGGGGCAGTTGGGGGGATTTTGTTTAGGGACAGCCTCATGCTTCAAGCGATATGAATCCATGTGCTGCATCTCCCCGTGTGCCTCTCCCTGAAGGGCTCCGTCAACAGGAAATAATCTGATTTGTTTTGACCGGGGGTTTCTCTGGGGAGTACCGACACGGTTCCTGCCCATCAGCTGTGCTGCTCAGCTCTGCCATCCCAGGATGAAAGGCATCAAGTCAATGCAATATTCATTCACTTCCTCTTCCCTCCTTCATTCATTTCTTCATCCATTCATCTGCTTCATTCACATTTCCCTGGCACTTTAATGAGCAGTGCTTAGCCTCTGCAGCCCTGCAGAGCCTTCCCTGATACGCTCTTCGCTGCAGATGGCTGTCTTCAGGCTTATTTATTCCGCAGGGCAAGGCTTGGTGTGGCTGGGGCAGGGCTGTGTTATGTCCAGCTGACATGTGGGTCTTTAAACCCCATTCAAATCCCCCCGAGGTTTGCTGTTCCATCTTTTACATCTCGATGATCTCCTTTTGTTACGATTTCCATCTTGTCCAGCTCCTGTCCTCTTCGTGGGAGCCCACACAGTGCCAATGCCCATGCCTGCAGCAGCCTTCCTGGGGCAGAGGGGGTGACTTGGCAGGAGGTGGCTGGTGGCTTCGTTGGGGAAGCAGGAGGGAGCCAAGCTTGGAATGGGCATCGCTGGAGTGCTGGTGCCAGGTACTTGCTGCTGAGACAGAGCCACAGGTATAAATATCCCCAGGGCTGTGTCACCATCTGCCCGTCCCTGCCATGCTGGTGCCTTCTGTGGTGCTCAAGCAGTGTGGGCTGGTTTCTTTTTCTTCCCAGCTTGATGTTCAGGTCTCAGAGATTCAGCAGGAGCAGGTGGGTTGTAGTCCCTGTGTGAGCTTGGATCAGGGAGCAAGGCTATGCACCAGCAGTTACAGGGCAAGGGGCCAGACCTCTGGCATGAGCAGCTTGAGCAGTGGGGCCACAAGCCACATGCAGGAGCAGAAGCAGGAGGCACGTGCACCAGGCACACACAAGCTCCTGGTTTTAGGGATTTTCTTCAGATGAGCATGGCTTATCCCTCTCATCGCCCAGATACTCACTGGGTAGAGGTGGGGGGAACAAGAACATTGGTATTTCAGTGCCCTTTTTTAACCACCTCAGAGCAGGTTTGGGGTTTTTTTCCCCACCAATACGCAGATTCTTCTCTTGAAGAAAATAAAATGCCTGGATAGCGGCTGGGTCGAAATCCAAGAAAGATTAAAAGGAGAGAGCTAATTTTCCTGCCCATGATCTCACTAGTGGAAAATGATCCCTTCCTCCCCCAGCCCAAAATGCGCTTCTGCTGTGCGTGCGGGTGAGCACTCCAGCACTCTCCAAATAGCTAAATGCATTTCCGAGCCAAAGGCAGCAAAGAGAAAACATCCATTCTTTGTATAATGGAGAAAGCTTTTTCTTTTGTTCCCTGCTTTTTATCAAGTATCTGCTGCCATTATTGTTAGTCACTGGGTTATTACCTCTGAGTGGCTACTTCCACCAGCGTGAGCTGGTTTATTGTCTGCTCAGAGCAATTATGGATTGGGATAATTCTTGTCATGCTGTTTCATTGTGGAAGGATCTGCTGTGCTCTGTGGCCAAGGTAACTTGAGGTGATTTGTGCTGCTGAGTTACCCATCAAGTTAATTAGGAGTGGGTGGCTGGTGCCTTGATGTATGCTGGGACAGAAGGATCAGCAGAGGCTGAGCCCAGGCATCCTCTTGGTGTGAGAAGTATTCGAAGGAGAGTTTGTTCAGGGGAGCAGAGACTGGAGTTAGGTTTATTTCTAGGACCAGTTCATCTTTATTCACTGGTTGACAAAATGTTGACCAACGCATCCTCCCTCTGAGGGCCTGGGACCCTGTTGCTCTGTGTGTGTAGAGGACAGGAGTGTCCTGCAGGAGGACTTGCCGGCCTGGTGGAAGCTGCTTACTGTTTGTTCACTGTTCACATCTAAGAGGTCATTTGGTTCCTTGTCCTGTGCTGCAGTGGTGAGAGGAGGAAAGTCTCCTTTCCTCAGTCTGTGTGGGCTTTTCCCTTAGGAACTGCTTTGTCTTGCAGGTTGGAGCAGGGAAGTAAGGTGAAAATGCTTCTCTGAAGTTTGAAATCAAGACATCTCCTGGGCCCTGCACATCTGCAGAGATCAGAGCCCCGGTGCTATCGTGCTGCCTCTTTGAACCGGGTGTAGGGAGTTTCACCCCAGGCAGGCACATACAGCTGGCTTCACAGTAGAGGGCTCAGCCTGCAGGTTGCAAAAGTACCTGGTTATTTTTATTCCTTTGATACTTGATCTACTATCAACATAACTTCTTTCTTTCTCTTTTACTTCCTAGGAATCCCAAACAAACCTGTCACAAGTGATAACATACATTGAGGAGGCACTGCCAAACCCCTGCGAGTTGTCCATGGACAAAAGGGGTCAGGTCATTCCTTGCACAGCCCTGCAACTGCAGCCTTGCTTGGTGCAGGGTTTCTTCTGAAGGCATAAGGGTTTAGACCTGCAAGAGGAACTGCATGGGTTTTGCAATCCAAATACTCAGGTTAGTAACAGTGTGTTTATACATTCACTTTATAATTAATGAATACAAAAGTGTGACACTTCTAAGCACTTGCCAAAGCCGTGATAGATGTGTTTTTCCCACAGTTAGTAACCTGTGGATTAGGAAGCCGTGGTTTTTATTTATTTCTAAGAGCACACAATGAGGACAGATTAGCATGAAACCATAATGCTGTCACATGCTCTCAAAATCCTCCATGCCAAGACCTCATCCAAGTCCAATACAAGTAGCAATAAGCTTTTCTAAAGAGGTTGGATGATAAAGAAGTGTTTTTTCTTGCTGGCTTAGAAACTGTAACTAGCAGGGTTGGATTTCTGGGGTTGTAGGTATACATAAGCCATTGCAAAATGGCATTTTTTAAGTTATTTTCCCATTATTAAGCTTGGCCTTTCATACCCACAGAAATCACTGCGTGTCTGGACTGCACCTGACATGGACAAGTCCTGCTGGACCCACTTACTAGAGCTCCTCCTGGGTTCAATACTAAGCCCATACCCTGAACTAGGTCAGCATTTGCCCATTTCCCAACATTTTCTTGTGCAAAGTATGGCTTCATGCTCTCTTTGCTATTCAAGCCTAGCCCATCCAAACTCTTGGATGTCCTCTTCTGCAAGAAATCGATAATTCAAACTGATCTGAATGGACAGAAAGACTTTACCCCTTTCCTACTGCAGGTTGGATCCTGGGAAATGCTATTTGGTGATGCAGGGGCCAGGAGACCATAAAAAGCCACCTGTCTCCAGCTCCTCTCTGCTCTTCCTCTGGTTTAGCTGAGATTTAAAGGTCTGGAAATACATCCTAAAGTTTCAAGGCAATCTTCCTTGTGTCATCCCTTGTCAGGCTGAGTTCCCAGAGCAAAAGGAAACAGTGGCTGTTCACAGAGCGTATTGCCCTCAGCATCACAGTGATGGCATCTGAGGACCTGGAGGACAACCCTACCTTGCTTCATGGGGAGGCAGAGAGCAGGCAGAACGAGGCAGCAGCTCTTGAATTGGGATGCTGCCCTGTATGAGACAAGCTCTCCTTTTCTGCTGAAAAAATGGCCTGGATCAAAGTTTCACAGCCACTCTTGCCATCCCAGCTTGCACTAAGCTGTGAGTCATTCACGTTATTTTTCTCCATGGCTACCTCAGTGCCTGAGTGGATTATTAGAGTCCAGGATGACTTGGGAGACACATGGAAGCCAACATCCACCTGCCAGCTGTACATGGGATTCCTCCACTTCAAGGCAGTAACATCTCAGTCCAGACAGGCACCCAGCAGTAGCATCCTGGCAGGTGACTTGAGGCCTCCATGAGATGGTGAGATAGTGGAGGTCTCCAGAGACTTTTCCTACACAAGGCTGGTGCCTCACATCCCT
Organism: Psittacus erithacus; assembly: GCA_009867235.2. NCBI lineage: Eukaryota > Metazoa > Chordata > Aves > Psittaciformes > Psittacidae > Psittacus > Psittacus erithacus. Next base: position 37,065 of record WYDI02003331.1, read on the forward strand.
TTTCCCTTGTGTTTTTGGCTCTTGGCCTGCCTACTCAGCTTCTCTCCCTTGCCCCCAGCTCCTGAAGCAGCCCCGGGGGTTGTCACATTGTGCGCAGGTACCTCCTGAGTGCCCATCTGCATTTATGGAAATAGTCCTACCAGGACCTGATGGCATTTGCAAATATTTGCATTTTGAGAGGAAATTCCCTGTTTAAATGTAGGGTGATATTAACTCTGTCTCCTTTGTGTTCCCCCATGTTCCCGAGCTCCCTTCACCAGCCTTGGCCCCTGAGACAGCTCTGCTGAAAGCAAATATGTCAGTCTTCACTGCACAGGGAATATTTTAAGGCTCTGAAAACAAAGTTTATTATAGCAAAGCTGCCAAAAGCGTAACCACTGCCATGCTAAAATATCCTCTGCCTCCTACATTTGTAATGTGGGAGTCTTTTATATCCTCTTTACTGCTGCTGAACCATACATTTGTATTGGCAGCAGATGTATATAGACTGGGACCTATTTCAGTGTCATGCAAAAGAGCTTTTAGGTTAAAAGATATATTACAACTTACTGGAAAGCTTGAAATTAACTTTGTGATGATGCCACATGAAGATAAAGAACCAGCAATTTATTGAAGTGTGATTTTATCCATATGGGCTGAAGGGTTGAACTGCGTTAACATCTCCAAAGGTCTCTCTTTGCCAAATTAACTATTGAGTTTTAGGCAACTGGCTAGAGACAGGAAAAAGAGACCTCATTTAACCATTTCCAGGAAAGCACTGCCTCCTCCTCTCCTGTATAGGAGTAACCCAAAAAGAAGGCAGCCGAAACACAGCCCCTGCTTCAGCCATTGCTGGCCAGCATGAGGGCTTCAGGGAGGGCATCCACTTCCGTCGCTCTCAGGCAGTGGTAGGAAAGACTCAGTTGGTGCCTATGAAGTTCTGCTGCGGTTATTATTAATACCAAGCCCATAAATGTTAGTGCTTCAGTGGCCAAATTCCTCTGCATTGCTGACAGAACTCTTACAGCCCCTGGATTTAAGCAGCAGCACTAAAGGTGTCCGTGGATGGCCCAGGATTTCCTTGTGTGTTTGGCAGTGGCAGGCAAAGAGTTAAAGCTGGAGAAATATGGATAGGTTTAGGGGAAGGATTTTTTTTTAATGTATGTTTTTTGCTTCACATCTGAGCTTTTGGCACTGCATCCCCACCTCTAATCACACCTTATAACTGCAGTATAAATCAAAACCCGCAAGGCTGGACCAGTTGGATCCAGTTTCTATCAAGCCATTTGATCTGTGACTGAGCAGACTTGCTGTCACCAAGCCAGTCCCCAGCCTGCGCCTCTACATGATGAGGCAGCCGCAGCTCCCCACTCAGTGCAGGGGAGCCCATAAAATACCCATCAGGATGCATCCCCCTGCACCAGGCCTCTCTTCCCCTCACTCCCTCCCCAAGGAGGAGGCTGGTGCTGGACTCTGGAGCACACCTTGAAAGCTTTGGCTATTTAAAAGGTCCAGAACAAAGAGAATTCTTTCTTTTCTTATATTTTCTTTCAATTTTCAAGTTAAAGCAAAATCCCCTTTTTGTTCCTCACTGTAATTTGTTTGAACATTGACCACTTGAGGACCTTGGTCACTGATTTTGCTGTTAAAGGCACTACACAGCTGTGAATGGGTACGTAGCTGCCTTTAATAAAAGATGAGATCTCCTTCTCCCAATGGTTCATCACTTCTCCGACAGAACATGGGTTGGAGCCACAGCTGATAAAATCGCCTGGGCCCTGTTTGCTCTCTGCTGATATTAGTAAGGGAGCTGGCTCCTGATTTTATAGACTAAAAAACCCCCTCACTCTTTATTCTTTAAATTAACACCCCCACTGATGGACATATTGGCAATCAGAATTGTCCCAGACACAGCCTCAGCCCCGTCTGTCCTGTCCTTTGCTGCTCCCAGGAACCCTCATGTACGCAGGGCAGGAGGATGGAGGGAAGCAATGGCTCAGCAACCAGGAGTGCATCACCAGGCTTCTGGTTTAGCTTCTTTTTGCAGCCATAAAGCAGGAAAAATAGCGTGCAGCCATACAAATAAAACCAAGCCAGTCTCCTAAATCGGATATATTTGAAAGCAGAATTGCAGCTGTGATGGGGACGGAGTACATTCACTTGAATTTCCTGCTTTTTTTAATCCATCTTTAAAAAAGCACTGGTTTGGGTGGGAAGTGAGTTTGGGTGAAATTCTTGAGGATTTATTCTATTAATGGGATTTTGTTTCTCTTTCCCTTCATGTGTCACTGAACCACACAAGATGGCTGCAGACTCCAAACTCTGAATCTTCATTCGTGGACTCTGAGCTCCTGACATTGATTTTACCACTGCAATAATAGGGAAAATTATGTGAATTGGTGGCAGAAGCAAGTTACATGGTGAGTGGAGAGAAATACAGCTCTGGAGCCAGGCTACTGCTTCAGAGATGGCTGCAGCAGGTGGCAGTGCCCAGCTCTCCCAGCAGAGATGGCTGCAGTGAAATGACCCAAGAGGTCCTGGTTAAAATTAATTGTGTTAATTAATTGAGCAGCTGTGGCATTGCTGTTTTCTTTGCATGGCCTGGTTCTTAGTCCTCCTTTCCAAGGGGAGAAAGTGTCATTGAACCCATTTATTGGTAATGTTGGTTCTCCAAAGCAGAGATCATCACCCTCCATGTCCCATCAGCTCTGGGATATTCACTGCAGGTTCCTGAGCCTCAGCTGAGACTAAGGACCTTTAGACCTTGTGACAAGGTTTTTTAGATGCAGAGAACTGAGAGAAGGAAGTGCTCTGCAGTTTCTGTGTTAGTATCTGCAGAAAGATGGCATTTCCTTCCCTCTGCTTGCTGTGAGCCCAGGATGGGGACATGGTGCTAGGTGGCACCTGCCCAGGGAGGGCGGGCTGGGAGGGGAGGACAGTGTGCTTCAGACTCGTCAGAAATCACACAAACCCAGATCTTCGCTTCCCTGTTGTTACGTGCAGCAGGTCAGGTCTTTCTGTGGAAGTCACTGAGTTGTGGATCAGCCACGTAGCTGATGGCAGTGCTGCTGCTGGCCCATGCAAGGGTTTTTGGGGTGGGGATTCTTCTCCAGCCAGCCCATTCAAGAAAGAATAAGCTTTTATTTTCTTAGCCATCACTTTTTGCTGCATGTGTCAAGCTAACAATGGCTGGGTATTCCTCTGAGGCTGTAAAATACGCTCATTCATGCTTTCTAGTTGTTGTAGGGAGAACAAAACAAAAACAAAAGCAAAAAATCTACTGAGCTACTGTTTGCTTTCTAGATGGAGCCTGTGGTATGGTACCAGCAGCCAGACACTGCTCTGGGTCAAACATGAAGGCAGCGTGCTGTTTGTGTTTGCTCAGCAGCATGGATGCAGAGCAAGAGAGAAAGCAGGAATGTCAGTGAGAGCCTTTTGTGGGCTCCTCCTCACCAAGGGGAGCCTCCCTCCCACCGCCTGTGCTGGAGCTCTGTAATTTCCAGCAGGATCATGTTAACCACAGACTGTGCAGGGAGCAGGGCTGGGGTTTCAGTCCATAGCCACCTTCCCATTGAGTCAGGCCTGAATCACCACCCTGCACTGAGTGCAAAAGGCCACGGTGGTGCTGGGGATGCTGTTGTGGTGGTGGTGGGAGCTCAGTCTGCATCAGCTGTGGGGATGGATGGGGGATGCTTTCACTTGGCTTGTGGCAGCAGCCTGATGTTGCGTGGCATTGGGATGCAGTGCAGGCTTGGGGGGAAATAGCAAAGTGAAATCTTTGTCTTTGGAAAGAGGGATAGCAAATGAGTTGCCTGACTCCCTGAGAAAGGGGTTGGTGGAGGAGTTTGGGTGCTGCCCCAAAAGTTGTTGCCTGTGGCAGGAGACTGGTGAGGGTGAAGTCTCCAGTGTGGCTGTTGGGACCAAGATGGCAGCACTGCAAACAGCTTTACCTGCCAAGAGCAAAATGCCAGGGAAGGTACACCCAGGCATTTGGAAAAGCTTGTGGGATTTTCTGGGAAAATGTGTTTGAGTGTGTGGCCTTCCTGGAGAGCTGCAGGGGCAGCAGTTGTGTATCTGCAGCTGCAGGCAGAGGTGGTCACATACTGAATACGACCTGTTACAGCCCACATGTCAGAGTTGGTGAGCAGCCACTGAAATCCTGGTGGCCAGTCTTAGCTGAAAAGCAGAGCTCACCAAAAGTTAGGTGAACCCATGTGCACCCCAACTGAGGCACTTTAAACAAGCGTGTCTTGTCACGTGTAAAATGCCTCTGCTTGGCCACAGGCTCTGCTGGTGTCTCTTCCCACCAGAGACCATGCTGATAGGTTTGAACTTTCTAAGGGGAAAGGAGATTGTGGGTGCTTAAACACAAAAGCCTGGAGAGATAGTGGTCTTGAGAAGGATTGGGCTACAGTGGATTGGATTGGACGATCAGGATCAACCTTCAACTGGTATTTTCCCCAGCTGATAATAATGGATATTCCAAGCAACACCAGCCCCCGTTAGCACTGCAGCTGTCTTGTAGGTCATGAGATGTCAGACCTTAACCCCCACCCAACTTCTTTCCAGGTTTGAGGAGATGCTTTATCTTGACGAATCTGGGCTAACCTATGGGAACATCCCAGTGGCTTTGCTGGCAGGTAAATCTGGCTGCTTGGCCTGGAGATGCAGTCCAAAACCAGGAATCACACCCAGGAAGCAGGAAGACTTTTAGGAATGATTGAGAAAGGAAAGGAGTGGAGCAGACATCCTTCACATCCTTCCAGCAGTTTTGGGGCCTATTCTTTGATGTGTTTTACTAGTCCACAAGCAGAGCAACCATCCATCCTACTGAATTCCTCCTAGATTCTCCTGTGGCAGCATGGCCGATATGAATGCCAGCAGCTGGAAGACTGAAATAGCAGCTGAGGCCCCACTGATTTGCTCTGTGGTTTTTCCATGTCCTTTAATCTCCAGTAAATAATCCCTCACTTCCTTGTGGTCTTTCTAATTCCATGCTCTGCACCAGCGCTTCCTGTAAACAGTGGGGCTGGTGGCCCATGCACTGCCACCACCATGTAATTGAGGCTCTCCCCAACCACGCAAAGGGCATATGACAGGGCTGGTTTGCCGAGGGCTAAATAATAGAAATACCTGATTCTCTTCTCCTTCCGGCTGGGAGAAGTCAGGGCTGGCTCTAATGAGGCCAGTGAATAATACAGGTGTAAAACCAGCACATGTGAGAGTGTCAGACTTCCAGTAATCATGGTTAGGTCAGCGCTTGAAAGCAAAATTGGACTATTTTATGGGCAGTGAGGTCCTTCCAGCATATATTTGCACTGCTACTTGCTTTTCTGTGCAGTAGCCGTGTCCCATGCAGGAGCTGTGACTAGACCTTGCTCAACCCTTTATTGCCACATCTGTCCTAAAATTAAAGAAAGAGATGAAGGGACTGTGCTAAATGAAGGCCCTTCTTGATGTTTGTTGCCTCACGGGCCTGATCCTTTGCATTCTTGTAGGTGAGAGGCTTCCAGATCCTCCAGGGCACTCTGACAGCACGGGAGGTTTGACAAAGCATTTTTCCAATCAGAGTATCTTCAGCTGTTTATGAGTCCAGCAGCTGTAAGATTTGGGTATCAGATACCCATCCTCAAGTGAAAGAATCTACTTTCCCCAGGTGAGTTTGTGTTAAACTGGTGGTCGCTCAAAGAGGGTTGTGACAAGAGCTGGGCTGCACTTTTTGGGTGGCACAGCTTTTCTCCCACCTCAAAGCTCATCTCTCTGCATTTCGGTATCCACAGATACCCGAGTGTCCAACAGATCATTTCTGCAGGAACATCTTTGCTCCCCATATATCTTGGGCTCTCACTTGTGCCTGTCCTGGCCATCCTTGTACATAGGGCATCTGCCTGGCTGGAAGATGACGGTGTGAGTGTGCTGATGGAGGTGGTTGCAGAGACGGATGGGTGTCATCCTGCCAGCCCTGCCAATCTTTGCAACTTGCAACACTAATGCTTATGTATTTACACAACCATAGGAGGGGTCCTATAACCGGACCCTTCACACGTGCTCCTTCCCTGCATAGCTGCTTCCAGAAATCTCCAGGTTTCAATCCATTGGCTATTTCAAGTAAGTCCCAATTTATTCATTTTCTTCTCATAAGCTCCCCACAGCCAGGCCATGAAGGAAACTTGCTCAGTCTTTCAGCATTAACATCTCAATTATGAGAGCACTGGCTGCTCCCATATGAGGATTATGTGAGTGTGTGTTGGCACTCCGTAAAGTGTTTTCAGAGCTGAAACGCAAGCGGGGGCTCAGTTTGGCATGGCATTGAGAGCCCTGATAAAACTGCCAGGAGGGAAAGGCCAACCTCAATTTGTGTCATTTAATGCCATTTAACATCTGTCTCCATGTTTAAAATGGGACAGTCAACAGCAGATATGTAGTAGAGCTGAGTTTTTCCACTAAATGCTAATGACCCAGTTGCATCCCACCATGGTGCTTGTATCACATGGAATTGTGTGCATCCTGCAGCTGGCTGATGCACTGAGACATGAGCAGTGGGCATCCTGCTCTGCATGCTCTGGCCTTGACAAAGGAAGCCGGGAGGGCTCATGTGAGGAAGCAGGTGGAAAGTTTGGGTTTCTGGCTGCCCATGCAGCTCCGGAATGACTAAATGCCAGCAGGAGCAGTCCCAGAGCATCCCATGTAGATCAGATGGGGGAAGATAATTTCCCTGACCCTTGAAGAAGTGGGAATTGCTGGCTTTTTTCGTGACCACTTTTCCCTGTGTTATCACCAGGCTGGGCTGTTGGCTGAAACATAGCCTTATGCAAAATCAGACTAAACCAGAACTCCCTCAAGCTGTTAGATGGTTCCCTGAGTCCTCTTCAAAGCATCACAGGTGTGGATGAAATTGCCTCATTCGATATGTATTTATGCCTGCTCCCATGGATCTCCCTGGCCTCAGGCTGACCATATGCCTCCACTGCTCCATTTTACCTCACACTGGGGATGTGAGAAGCCTTGAGAGAGGCTTTGTCCAGGCAGCAGTAGGAGCCCTTGAGACCTGAAGGCAATAACCCTTGCCTGGAGCTGGTCCCTTTGGCTCCGGGCTCTGCTGAGTTTGCTGGTGGAGAAAACCACTGTGTTGGATTAAACCGCTGTTAAAGGAGACTTCACAAAAGTGAATAGTTCGCGGTCAAGAGGAGCTGCCAGACTCCTGCTTTCTCAGTAACCACTAAAAGTGCTTTTAGACACAATTAATGTGATGTCTTGCTAAAGACTGGAGGAAATTGGAATCGAGACGTTTGTATTTTGACAGTCTCTGTGGAAAACTTCTGTTCAGACTGGTAGGAATGAAACCGATAAATTTCTGAAGCTACTTTCTGAATCCAGCCTTCAAGGTAACAGATAGGCTGTTCTGACTGAGCATAAACAAACTCTGTTTTTATAAGCATTTAAAGACCTTCGGGATGACGAAGTGGAACATACTTGTAGTCTCCCAAGATGGGAAGCGGCTTCTGAGTCAGCTGCCCTCCTGTGCCAGGGCTCGTATTTTAGACTGAGATCACTCTTTTGTGACTTGTTGACAGGTTTTTTGTTGTACTTTGAAGAAAAAAAGGGAAAAGGTCTCAGGCTGAAAATAGCCATGAAACATTCCCCGACTGCCCAACCTGGTCTTCAGGAACACTTCCCAGGGAACGCAGAGTTCCAGCTGCAGCCCCAAATACACCAGCTATGAATGCCTGAGCATTGCTCATCTCTTGTGGTGAAGGTGACCACCTGAGGAAGGAAGATTTGGTTCCCATCAGGAAACACTTCGAAGGTGTACTTTTAAGGCAGGAAAGGTGGGAACAGCTCACTCCCTTTTTGCCTCCCCCTCTCTTGAAGAACCTGCTTGCAGTTCTTGCCCTCCCTGGCAGCAGCTACAGCCATCCCAAAGGCAGGTGGTGAAAAGGCTGGATCAGAGCTCATGGCCTTCTGGAAAAGCAGGGCAGGTCGCTGCATTTGGGCAAGGCTGGGGTTTAATTCTGCAAACCAAACCAAAGCAGATGCAACCCTGAGCCATGGGTGGTGAGCAACACCAAAGCATTACTACTAAGCTTTGTTTGCTTTGTTCTGGGTATCTGCTGGCTGATGTGAGCTGCTGGGTGTGTTGGACAGAGGCCAGCAGGATATGCTTTATTTGAACTGAATATAAAGTCACATTTCTGGAGGAAAAAAGATGAGGCACATATCCAAGGTGAAGCCCAAACCAGGCTGATGGACTCCGAATGTATGTGGGTGCCTGCAGTGGCCCATGGCCAAAGGATGGTCCTGGCACAAGGGTGGCAAGCTGGAGCAATGTGCCTCAAGGTCAAACACCACTGTGATGGCCAAGTTGCTGAGGCTCAGAGAAGAAGCATCAGAACATTTCAAGGGGCTGCTCATGGAGCTCTGTCTCTCAGGTTCCTCAAAGAGAAAAGGAAGGGAGAGTGGGTCAGCGCTTGCAATGTGCAAAGATGATGGAAATGGAGGAGTAATGGGATCTAGGAGACAAAATCTTACAAGAAAAGGACACCCAATGAATCCAGCCTCTGAAAAAGGCTCTGTTATTTAAAAGTCATTAATCAGGGAAGTAACTTAGCAAAGCTTGTGCTGATCCTCCACTGCTGAGAATGTTTCGATCAAGATCCTTGCTCGCCAAAGCAGATGCTCTAATTTGTGCAGAAATGAAGTCAGGTCTGAGCTGCTCCAGGGAAGAGCCTGGATGGCCGCAGCAGCTCACCCTGCCTGAGACTGGGTCAGGGAAAGGCAGTTGTCTATGCCAAGGAGCGGAGGGTCTGGAGGAGGTGCTGAGGCTTTGGCTCATGCAGAAGATTGCTCAGGAGCAGGAAGATGCAGCAGCATCCCTCCAGCTCAGCACATGAGAACAGGGGTGGGGGCAGAGGGAGCTTTTTTCTAGCAGGGGAGAAAACCAATGTTCTTGCAATTAAGCGGCTCACACTCCTTCTGGCTGCAGGAAACGTGTGCTTCTGCCACCAGAGACACCACAGTTGCCACAGCAACTGCAAAGCACAGCGACTCACCAACACGCTCCCTCTGCCACCCTCCCAAAATAAGGCAGACCAGGGAAAGTGATGATGGGGAGACAAAGCAGCTGGTAGGGATAGCCCGTGGCAGCTGGGGCCAGGGCTGCTGCATGCTCTGCTCCTGTCCCACAGTGGCCAGTGTCCGGGCACCGCTGTGTTCCCATCAGCCCTGACGAACACTTGGTTTCCAGGTCAGTAGGATTTCATCCACTCAGTCCACAACCCAGGGGTGGCTGAGCAGAGCATGTAGCTCTGCAGTCTGCCTTCCCTACCCAGGCATGTCCCCTGCTGGGATCTGCAGGAACGCAGTACTAGATCAGGTGCTCAGTGCTTGTTCATGTGCTGGGGCTGGTGCAGGAGCTGTCAAGATGAGGATGCAATGCTGGAGATGCTGCAGGGAGCACCACAGCAAGGGGAGGCAATGGGAAGCTAAAACTGAACTGTGCTCTGCAAGCACCTGCCATCTCATTACTATTTAAATCTGGCTCTCCGTGGTTCCCAGTACTGTGCATCCTGCCTCGGCAAAAGAAATGCTTTCCCCCGGTGCTCCTCACTTAAATATTTAATGGCAGGAGGAAGAGCTGACTTAAGAAATGCTCCAGTGCTTCTGTCTGAACAGAAGGTTGGTTCAGGTGGCTGCTGCAGACAAGAAAAAGCTTTGGCTGTAATTTTTCAGGATCCTTCAGCTATCGAAGGGGCAGCAGTATGATGATGCAGAATAGTGGGGAAAGGAGAGGTGGTTTAGGTGCTTGGGGAGAGTAAGGACACCTGGGATCTGTCCTGCATCCTCTTCCTGACGCTGTGGTGCTGTGGCTTGATTTCTTACATAAAACACTTGAAAGAGTTTCCAGTTTTGGAGCTTTAGTGGAAAATGCTTGAAGATCACCTGCCCCCAGGTCTTAGGTGGGCACTCTGTCCTCCCCACCACCTCTGGATGTGTCAGGTTTGTCAAGTGCTAAGGGTATAACAGAGATTTAAAGGCATCCACCTGCCAAAAACTTCCTAAGGATTTATTGGAATTCATGAAGCAGTTTGAAAAGCCTGCATAAAATCATTGTGGAAGGAAATGTGTTTTAATCCTGGCCAAATCATAAATCAGGCCATCCTTAATACAAATGACTGTTTGAGATGAGGCTCATACAAGAAGGGTGGGCTGTGCTTCTCCTTTATTTGGCAGTCCATGTCCCAGTGCATCCACTCCTATGGGGACCAGTTCAGTTATTGATGATACTCAGAGCAAACCTGCACATCAGGGTGTGGGATAGCAGTGGGGATAAAGGAAGTGTTGCCACAGCCCATATTATCTTATCTCCCTAATAAAGCCCATTATTCCCCCCCAGGGCAGCTGGTGTCAGGCTGAAATTGGTGGCCTTAAGCACCATTTCCAGAACAAGTGACAAGTGTATTTAAACCAGTCAGACAGCCCAGGAACAGCATGCATGGTGGTCTGTGCTGGGCTGGGGCTCAGAGGAACACAGCCAAAAACCATATGCAAAGTGACATTAAAATGCAAGCTTTTGTAGTGGCAACTGTGAACTCTACAGCCAGCCTGTTTGCCAATCCCAGCCCCTTCCCATGCAGCTGGGATGCAGTTATGTTTCCATTTGAATCATGTGCAAAGGAGGGTGTCAGTCATTTCTTAGCACTGACTTTGTGACAGGGCAGGGCAACTGGGCTGCTCAGTAATTTATGTCAGTATCAGAAGAAGATGTTTGTTGAGCTTCCTTTTGCTGCCACCCAGGATAAGAAGCAGCCTTCCAAGAGAGATGGGCTGATTGCAATGAGCCCTGAGAGCATGCATAGAGCGCACCAAGAGGTATTTGCATTAGTGGTTTTGATGGGGATGTGATTTCTTCATTGGCATGACCTGCTGAAAAGATCTTGATACACAACCACAGTTAAAATCAAGCAGCAGATGCAGCCGGGTGGATTTCTGCACATCTAAAGACAGGAAAAGAAATAGCACAAGATCTGCTTGGTGCTGCAGAGGGAAGGATTTCACTGCTGCTGAGCAAAGCACACAGCTATCCCTGCATCCCGGGAAAGCTGAGTTGGTCCATGGCTGTAGCGGGCAATCCAGCCAAGGGGAAGCATGGGGGTGGGGGCGTGCAGGGGAGCACTGCCAGCTTGCAGATGTTAGAGCTGATTTACCATCCTGTTGCTTTCTGTGCACCAGACAAGGAAGGGAGATTTTTAACTGAATTCTTAGAACTGCAGTGGTAGCCTCCTACAAGGGTGGTTTTCACACATTGCACTGCCCTTCTTCTATCTCCAGCAGGCAAGTGGCTCCTGTGCCCACATCCATACCTTGCAAGAAGTATAAGACAGAGCGCTGGGAGCAGCAGATAGAGATGCCCACACTGGTCCAGGTCCCACTGTTTTCCTTGGCAGTGGTCTGACTGCCTGCACGAGGCTCTGGCCCAGCTCCTTCTGCTCCTGAGGGTAAAAAACTCCTGAGGCTTTGCTGATGGAGCAGTCAGAGCAAGGCCAACCACATCAGGCCACATCCTGCCCTGCTCAAATGACTGAAATCCATGAGAACGTTACTGTATTGACAGAATCAGCTGTTCCTTAGGAAAATATTAAACGTCAGCGAGCAGCTTAGGAGATGCCCCTGCTGCTAGAAACTGGGAAAGTGCCAAAGGAGAGGCTTCTTTTTACTCTTTCCCTAAATATTCTGACAGGGTCAGATGCAATAGCCAGGGGTGGAAGGATCCCTGCGCTGCCCCAGGCAGTTTGATAGCAGGTGGCAAAGCATTGCATAGCTGCAAATCCTGCAAGAGATGCCTTCATCCCAAGAGGTGATTTGAAACCCCTCTCCTAGTGCAAGTCAAAGGAGACTGACAGTGCATTATCTCCGTTTCCTGGCCCTGTATCATCTGCGTTAACAAGGAAAGGTTTTGGAGCCACCAGCTAGGGGTAGTATTGGTCGAAAACCTTCCCTGCCCTAAGCCACCTCACCCAAGAGAACACCACAAACCTGAACTGATGAATGTCTCTTGTCACCTGCACCTCTCTTGGATGGGGTCTGAAAGCAGCAGAAAGTTTCTAGTCCTGGAAAGCCCCAAGCCCCTGTCCCAGGCCCCCCCTCAGCCATTCTGTGGAGTCCATTAAGTAAAACAGGGTTAAGGTGCTTCACTGACTGGAAGCTGCTGATGTCCTATAAGCATTATTTTAATGGATGCTTCATTTATTCCAGCACCCATTGAGCAAGTCCTTCCCTACTATATGTTGGCTTCCAGCATGGGAGTTCACGTCAGGTGAGAAAAGCATAACCCTGAGCATGACCGTCATGCTCAGAGGGAATGTGGAGCACACAGCACCTGTCAGGATAAGGTCCTGCTTATCTCCTTCCCCTTCCCCAGCTCTGCTTAAGCAATAACCTACTTTCTTGCTTTGCAGAAAGAATGTCTTGGATTACATTGCTGCAAATGAAAGGTTTCAGTCATGGTATCAGATGAGCTGCAGGTAAGCAGTGGTTTTAATGTCCGCTTTTTTGGCAGCTTCTTTATTCCCTCCCTGCTTTGCACAACCAACCCATTTTTGTGTGGAAGTTCATTTTCCTTTTTAGCTGCAGCATTTGTCAACATGGCTTCCCAGTAATCCTCTCCACGCAGATAAAGGCAAGCCAGCAGCCAAAGCGGATCCCTCACCTGGAGGCTGAAAACCAGCCTGCTGCCTACTCCAAACCAGTGGCAGTTCATTAAAGGACTCTCTCCTCTATCGCAGCCCCTTGCTGCCAAGGGAAAGGGCAGAAGTTGTGCCCGCATGATGGATCCTAAATCCCAGGTGGGATTCCATTTCCAATCCCATTTGGCTTTAACTCCATCCTAATTAGCCCTATGCAATTAAGGCAGATGCATCAAAACCCAGGACTCCAGGGGTCTGGGATGGCAGAGTGCCTTTCTGTTCGCATTAGGAAAATCGGGGCATCATCCACTGCACTCCAGTCCAGGATACAGGGAGGGAAATAGAAGCTTTCCTCATAATTCACTTTGGCTGCCTCTGTCCTTTACTTATTCATTCTCTTTTTGGCCTCACAAGGTCCTCAGACCAACATATCTAAACACTATATTGCTTTATATTAAAAAGCAACCCACAAATACAGACTCCAGTATAAAGCTGACACAGGCGAGGCTGCGCACCCTGTGGGTTGCCAGGATGGGACACTGCCCTGTGTTTGCACTGCCCCAGTTTCAGCAGCAAAGGCAGGAAAAGGGCCTGATTGTGCCAGGCAGAGCAGCACCCACCTTTGCAGCCCCACAGCTGGCTGCTTCCCTTTGGTGCCTGCTGGTTTGGAAGACTCTTAACTTGCAGCCTCATTAACTGCTTCATTTCTGCTAATTTGCACTATCCCACCCCCCACAGCATCATGGAATTCTCCAGCAGTGTGAAGGCGGCAGGAGCCGAACTGCCTTTGCGGCTGAGCTGAATAGCATCAGTGCTCACTTTGCTGCTTAAAAATCTTTACGGAATCAATCAGGTCGATGAATAATCCAGTTTAAAAAAAATCATAAGAGAGATTCTGGGTAAGTGGATACAACCCTGGCCTAAATTTGTACATTGAGAGATGAACCCTAATGAGAAACAAAATTAAAGGGCTCTGCACAGCACAAGTCTGGTGCTGCACAGATTGAATCCTGGTAAGCAGCTCTGTCCATACCCCTGCACCTGCACAGATGGGTTCAGACGACCTGCACAGGCAGCAATTTCTCTTTCCTCAACTTGTGGCTCTTGAGCCGCAGCGCCTCTAAAACATGCCGTGGGCTCACAGAGGACACGTGCAACCTATGGGGTGAACCACAGCCCAGACAGCTTTCCCAACAGCCGGGGTTCTGTGTCCTCATCATAAGTTCCTCCCAGACAGTGTTGCAGGAATTGCTAGGATGTGAGGAGAGAGGAGGCTGGCTGGAGGTGAGACAGGTTTATCCTTGAAAGCCTCCATGCTGCAGAGCCCAGGGCTGCATTTGGCAACCTGCATGGGGGGGATGTCTGTGGAGGTTGAGGGCTGCCTCGTGCTGTAGGAACTCACCAATCCTCTCACCAGCCAGCTAAATTGGAGATAAATCTCCCTATTAACAATTGCATAAAGCACGCCAAAATGTGAGCACCTTCCCAGGCAGGAGGTGAAGCTCAAAATAACTTGAAATCCTTCCTGTGCTCCTGGCAAGCAAGTGGCTGTGTCGGAGCTCCCCATAGCATGCCTGGCTGCCTGGTGGGAGAGCGGGGTGCTGAGCAAGGCTGTGCTGCGCTTTTCAGCACGATGGATGTGAAAATCAGGTCAAAAATAACCCCATCCCAACGTCAGCAGCAGAACTGAGAGGAACCAGAAGTCCTGAGCTGTTTCGAAGACGCGTTAAATAATAAAGCAGAGAAATGAATAAATTAGCTCAGCATCTATTTAGGTCAGCCCTCTCTGCTTCTCCCAGCCGCCTCCGTGTGCCTCCTCCCCTGCCGCGATCAGCTGCTCCATGCATGCTGTGCCTGCGGATCTGCTCGTTCCTTCCCAACAGCCAGGCTCTCGGGAAGTGCAGGTTGAGCAGGTGTCACATCGGCTTCACCCCGGCCTTGGGAAGCATCAGGAAAACTTCCTTTTCCATTACCAGGGCGAAAGTATTCTGGAAAATCCCATTAAAGCAATAAGCATGGGCTGAGCACACACGGCTGCTCCCTTCCTGGCGTTATCCCCTACACGCAGCCCTGTACGGACGGCCTTGCACCTGCCCAGGAGCTGTGTCTCCCTGCTCTGCTTGATGCAGCCTCCAGGTAGCCTTGGTCATCCATTGCCAGCTTCCAGCCACAGCAGCACCTTCACCTTTGCGGACCATGCTTCCCCACCATGCAGGTGTCCCAGGCTCACTTTACGTGGTTGAAGTCATCATTTGTTGATTTGGGTCTGTCTGGACCTGGGTGATTGACACAGAGTAACTGTAACAGCTTTTAAAGCCCTAAGTTCCCCTTATATTATTCAAAAGCCTCCAGCAAAATGCAGCTACTATGCAATCCTCTCTATATATCTCTGTTTATATGTTTCCCAAGCCCGAAAAGCCCTTTCTGATATCTAGAACATCTCATGGTTCTTGGCTATCAGCAAGCTGCATAAACCCTCACCAAGTAGGAATTTATCTGTATCAAGCGCTGCTCTGTCTCAGCCCAGCACCTGCATTGCCAAAACTTAAAGGAAACGCGACTGAACTGGTCCTCCCCAGCCCTGCAGGTAGCTGGAGAAGGTCTCCAGTGATGAGCCCAGCCAGAAGCATCATCCAGGGTGTAGGCAATGGAAAATGAGATGTTACTAAGTTTGGCCAGGCTTAGCTGGCTCCTCGCGGGTCCCAGCCTGTGAGTCACCGGTACGTGGGCCACCAGCACAGCCTCCCCTCTGGAGGAAGGAGCGGAGGTGGAAAAATAACAAGAGGAAACCAGTTGTTAGTAGTGCCAGCTCTGGGGAGAGTGGGAGGAGGTGGCAGGCCTGGCGAGAAAGGTCACGGCTGCATTGTAGGCTGCTGCCTGATTTTTCCGCCTGCCTTCATGGTGGGAAGCTGCTTACAGGAGCACGCTTGCAGGAACACACGTGCAGAGGGTCTGGGCTGATGTGGGGGATGATCTCTGTGGGGAATGAAAGCCTCCAAAGGCAGCCACGAGTGATAGAGCTTTTGCTCACAGTCCCTGCTCACCTGTCTTCTGGATGCTTCTCTGATTTCTGCTGGGCTAAGCTTGATTATCCTGTTGAAAGAAACTCTGGCCCACTGCAAACACTGTAAAAGAAGATATGCTTTGTAGATGTATTGGAACAAACACATCCGTCTCCCCACTGTGGCTGAACACCAGTGCAAAGTGTTTGTTCCCTAGTCCCTAACCCATCAGAGCGCTGATGCCCATCTGTAGCTAACGCAGGGGCTTTCCTGCTGTTTGTGCTGATCCTTGGTGGCCGTGGTGGAAGGGGGAGATTCAGACAACTAGATCTTGAAGCAGTGACCCTGTTCCTTGTCCAAAGCCAGTGCAATGAAAATATTGCTGAGGGGAATAAAAGACTGCATCTCTCCAGCCTCTTCCAGTGCTCCACCTCTCTTAATGCGCTAACTGAAGTACACCAGGCAGAGCACACAAGCCCGTTACTGTTCCCAGGTGCCTGCTGTCAGTCCAGGAGCCCATGCAGGGCTGTGTGACAACAGCTCCCCATCCTGTAGGAAAGCCGTGGCTGTGGGTTAGCACTTCTGCTCCCCTTTGCCTTGCAGTAACTCCTGCTTTCTTGAGCCCTGCAGTCTGATGACTGCACCAGTTGCAGAGCCAGCTGTGTCGCCGCTGGCAGATCAGCACTTTCTATAAGTGAAGCAATGTTTCTTCATGTCTTTAACAAAATTACAACAGCTGTCAGGGGAAAAAAAAGCCACAGCAGGTCAAGGGGGAAAGTGCTGTATCTGCTGGTGTTCCCTGATCCCCTTCTCCATGACTAGGACCAGCGCTCCCACTTTGGGCCCAGAGCGGGATCTGTGATGCTCAGGCTCCCTCTAGTGCCTCCATGTGCTGATGTCTCTGCTTCTCTATCTGGCTTCTCTGGAAGCGTATTGGCCATGTGTCCTTGGGGACTTCCAGCTCTGCTAGCTCGGGCTTAACAGCACAGCCAAGTCCTGTTTGCTCACAAGCCGGGAACAACCCCAAAACTGCCCAAAAGCCACCACATCCCACCTGTGGTGCAGTGCAGTGACCTCTCGGGGATGTGCCATCTAGCTCAGCCTCCTCTCGCTGGGGGAAAGGACAGCAATGAAGGTGGTCTTATCTCACAAAACGGCCCTGACAGAGGTGCAGCCCTGCACACGGCAGCTCCACCCCAGTGGTGTCCGTGGAGAGCACAGCATGAATGGTGATGAATGGCAAGTGCCTGATCTGCCCTGGGAGCAACACCTTCCCTGGGAGCCAGCTGGGACAGCCAAAAGCATCGCTGTGCTTTCCTGTTGCTGATGGCTCTCCAGGAGGGGTCAGCTTTTAGTCCATATCAAGCAAAGTCCAGCTGGACTCCTTCTAATCAACACCTGAAACTGTTATCCCTGATTCTGTCCAGCATGGAGGGTCCACATAGCAGAGGCTCCCTGTGTACCAGGGCACAGGAGAGCTACGCTGTCACACTGTGCCCAGCATCTTATATCAGTACGGCCTTTCCCTGTCTTCTTCCTGGGGAAATGGGGAGGAAATTTCCCAATGTCTTGGGAAATGACTGCCCTCAACCTCAGTTTAAGCCCTCCTTGTAAAACTCAGCTTAGCTCAGCACCACACTGGATAGCCAACAGCCCTGTAAGCACCCCTGTTTCACAAAGCACCATGCAGAGATGAGGGCAGCCTCATTTTCTCACTTAACAAGGAGATGGCCTTTCGTATAACCATGAATCAAAGCAGCTACTGTTCCTGCAGATATACATACAATCAGACCAAAATATTGCATAAGATGTCAACAGAATCCTGTCATATCCCATTTGGGGTGGATTGCAGTGTTTTCCTGAAAATTAGTAATATTTTCCTGATTTATACCCATGGAGTGCTTGGCTTGGGTGCCAAGCTGCTCTGAGTCACTGGCATTACTAAATGGGGGCAGTTATGGAAATTCATTACCTTAGGTCCAAATGTCAGTTTACAGGGAGGGAGAAGGCAAAGATTAGAGGAGTCTGCTGACGTGGTGTCAGCATGAAAACACAAACCTAACAGAGATCAATTGGCATAAATGTGTGTGATGCAAGGACATTGAGATAACACGGTTGTCAAAGGCACTGTGAGATTTTTACTTTAACCTATGATTTTTCCATAATTGTTATGCAGCTGGACTAACTACCATCCCATTTAATGAGCACAGCTCCTTTAATAGAGAACACTTGGGCTAACATGCACTAATTAAGTTTGTAATCACTACAAGTATGATTGAAGGTTGTGAACTGCCCAGTCATTCTCAGTCATACCATGATTAGAGACACTGCTGCTCATCAGAGCACAGGAGAAATTGAGGGGGTCTTGATCCTGCCTTGGATAGTCCTTTTACCTGATATCCTGCATTGTTTTGGAGTGGTTTAGTTTTAGTGGTTTAGTTGGGGCTGTTCAGCCTGGAGAAGAGAAGCTGCGTGGAGACCTCATAGGAGCCTTCCAGTATCTGAAGGGGAGCTATAGGGATGCTGGGGAGGGACTCTTCATTAGGGACTGTAGTGATAGGACAA
>WYDI02003333.1:0-16173 GCA_009867235.2 Psittacus erithacus
AGTTTAGATTGGATATAAGGAAGAATTTCTTTACTGTAAGGGTGGTGAGGCACTGGAATGGGTTGCCCAAGGAAGTTATGAATGCTCCATCCCTGGCAGCGTTCAAGGCCAGGTTGGACAGAGCCCTGGGTGACATGGTTTAGTGGGAGATGTCCCTGCCCATGGCAGGGGGGTTTGGAACTTGGTGATCTTAAGGTCCTTTCCAACCCTAACTATTCTATGATTCTAAAATACTATTTCTTTCTATCTGAATACTTCAGATAGGAATATAGGTGCTTTTACTCACAATAATGAGCCTGAAGACTCATCTACATTTAACAAAAGAATAAAGAAAAACAGAAGCTGTAAAATGTCTCAGCACACTATGAGAATTCTCATTGGTATATAGGCAGCCTCCCATGCAGCATTCTCCAAGCCAGCACTGCAAACCTTTGGATGACCGCTCCTTTTCATCCCCATACTGCTTTTCCAGTTAACAATTCCTTATCTATAATATTATAATAAATAAAAACTTGAAGCACATCTAAACTGAATAGCATAAGAACAGCTGAATGAAAGTGCAAGAGAAGTTAATATGTCCTTCTAGGACAGGTTTGCACCTTTTCACATTGTCAAAAAAAAAATTACAGGTATAGTTCAGATTTTTTACTTCTTGTTCATGGAATGGGCTCTTAACAAAAAAAAAGATGGAAATCACCAGCATAGTGGAAGTGGAAGACACTTCTAGACTCTAACCAGGTGTAAATTCCACCTAATGAATAAAGAAGCATCTAAGCTACCGTGTTTGTTAACGGAACAGAAAAATTGTAATTATACCATTCAGATTATTTTTATCTTAAAAAAAGTTCCTAATTAAAAAAAAAAAAAAGAAAAAAAAAGAGATAATACAAATGCATGAGATTCACATGAGAAGCATGATTCCTTTTATGTGATACTCTTCTTCATACCTACACAAGGTACATTTCTCTGACCTTATAAACCTTAACAATGCCTACAAAGGACACTGATACAAACAAGAAACTGATTTTCATTTTATTGTCTATTTCAAAATGAGTTAACTGGTAAAGAGAAAGAGCATCAAGCTGTTTGTTGTCTTCCAAAAGAACAGATGTAAAGGGACCTCCTTTTATTTCAGTATTATTAAGAAATATTTCATATAACAGAACAATATCTTCCTTCAGTCAGATTGAACTCAAGACTTAAAAATACTTTGGGAAGACAAAAGGATCTACATAATAAGCTATTTGAATGAATAGCTCAGAACTGATTTAAAGCCTCAGTGAAAATGTTCAGAATCTTCAAAATCTAACAGAGATTTACACATTCACAGAGATTAAGGATAAATGCCTGGTATACTGGGAACAGCTACAAGCGTGATGTGATGGGGGCAGAGGAAGGTTGAAGAACTAGATGAACTACATATTCTTTGAGACCAGAAAACTGAGAGGAGAAAGACCTAACTATGTAAGTCTTCTACTATGTGTATATTTAGCAATTACTAAAAAAAGAAGATATTTTTTTTCCTAATGTAATGGAAAGTTATTCAACTGGTCTTTCTGTACGTTCTAAAAACATAGCAGACCATACAGAATACACTATTTCAGATCTATGGCAATATATTTTCAGTAAACAGAGCAGACAACTGTCTTAAGCATCTTCTGAATGCTACATGAAAAAATGCAAGTCATCAAGATGTTTATCAGGTGTTCATATTTGCAGTGAGACCTTTTTAACAACAGGTATCTATGTGAAGAAAAACATATTTACCCACCCTCTGAGTAGGATAGTGAAGTGAAGAAAAGGGCAATTATTCTGCTCTCTCCAGAACTATTTCTGAAGCTGGATTCTACTGGGATTCTTCTAGGCATCTCCGTAGAGAGATACCTTTAAGATGTTCCTCCGTGTCAAAACAGACTCCTGCCAAATCACAGGAGAAATTTATTTTCTCCCAGAAATACTCAGGTAAACAGATCTCACAAGGTACCAAACAAATTCTGTGAGACTAATGACAGAAGTGAACCCCAGAGCTTGGCCCTTCTTCCCCCTCCCCAATTTGGAATCCCTTCATCAGCCTCAGGCTCACATCCAAGAGCTGTCTAGCAAAAGCATCCTGGGTGATCTCAATTGTCAAGATGTACGCTATGTGAGATAATTCTTTAAAATAAATCGTGTTTAAGAATTAGAACATCTTGGAAAAAATCAGACAAACAAAAGCCCATCCATGAAAAGTATAAAGCAAAGTGTGTCATCTGTACAACATCTGAAACACCATCAGCTGGCAGGGATATTTTGGGCCACCCAGAGCCCAAATTTGCTATCCAAAATGCTAGTATTTTTTGCTCAAAGGTCTTGATTTGTTGTTATGTGCAGAATAACCAGGATTAAAAAAATATAACTAATTATTTTCATCATTCCAGAATTTAAGTTCTGCAGACTCTAATCCTAAGGGAAGGAGGACATGGACATCCGAGGCAAAAGCTACTTCCATATAAAAAAGGTTTTAAAGCTGAACACTAATGGAAAAAAATAATCTCCTACCTATGACATCATTGTTTCACCATTAGCAACCACGGATCAATGACGAACATGCCAGAATTTCAGAGGAGGGGAAGGAGGGGGGCGGGAAGGGGAAGAAAGGAGGCTTTTATCCCCTGCTGTAAGAAGGATTTTTTTGCCTTCCAAAATACAGAATTTTTAAGAGGGACATGAATTCACAGATCAAAGTGCAAAAAATCACCAAGCTGTCATAGACACAGGCAGGCATAAGACTACTAAAAATATACAGGCTTGCTTGAATATTAGCATGCTTCCATTCAGCAGCATGTTCACACAAGTTAAAATGACATAGCCTTAATTCTTCACATTATTTCCAGCTATTTTAGAGAGCCCTGTCCAGTGCACAGTGCAGCACAGCACAGAGTGTGTTAGGAAATACTTCGTGCAAATGACTTCTAACTGCAGTTTAAAATCTGTTGCAAAGCTTCTTGTTACATTATCAAAAGTTCTGTCATAACCATGCTCGAGTAGCAAATATTTATTTGGAACATTGAAATCTCAAGGATTTTTGCAGTGTAAATGAAATAGAAACGAATTGGGGACTTTTGCTTTGGTTTAACTCCAGTTAAATGTTATAAAATATGCATTAGAATGGGCTGGCACAGATTAAGAGAACACAAAGCATTTATAATTTTCTGTTTACCACTCTTCCCAAGAAGTCTAATTTATTTGCCCTAGGGAATGGTACTTTTCATAATATTTAACATTCTAAATATTATGTGATTTCTATAAAGTAGGTCATACAAAACTTGTAGAGGAGTCTCAGAGGGTGGGGAGGAAGGTTAAGCAAGCCTATTGTTTGTTCTGTTTACCACACATGGTAAACTGACAATACTTAAACACTTTTTTTATTATTTTTTTACTACTTTTTTTTTTTTTAAACCTAAGTCTTTTCTTCTTGGACCAAGGAATTTTCTCCGTCACAGAGTAATAGAGCTTGAAAACTCCAGCATCAGCAGGGAAGGCAGGCACTCCTTAGCCAGCCACTGTGTGAGAGAGAAAATGCAATTAAGGCTCCCACCAGGGACAGAGAACTAAACAAAACCTGCGTCTTCACACAAGAGCCTTTTTCTTCAATGTGAAGTACAAGGACTCAAATCTTGTTGGTGAGATGCTAGCATTTAGGACAACACACTTTCAGATTTTCTCACAGCGGATCAAAGTAAATAATGCAAGGGCAGCAAACAAAAGGGAAAACTCCAGCGCGCTTACATTAAAAAGAGATTACAGGGGGCTTACAAGCGATTGAAGGAACAGATGACATTTTCAGAAACACAAAACTAAGATCTTTACGTACAGCTAGCACAGTGATGTGAGTCTACCTCACTGACGTTTTAGCAGGAGAGACATGCAAGCAAGTTATGTGTTCAAATACAAAACACAAAAAAATACGGTAATTGCTATTTCACGTACTTAAGGTGAATGCAAACTATTCCTGATGTCACTGAGGTCAGGGGAAGTTTAACTACTCATCTCAAGAAAAAGCAGCATTCTGGCCTACTTTCAGTCCACACCTTTAATTTTTCTTTATCCCTGTCCTAATTTAAATAAACACATGTTAATGGCTTGGATAATTAGGATAGTTTCAGGAAGTGCATGAAACAAACATACAATTTTCAGTGCATTCACTCCCTGTGAAGGCCAGCAAGATCCTCTGTTACTTCCATCTTCCATTTCCTCTGAGGACACCAACCACACAGCAGAGTAGCCCTTCTCTACATGAAGTCATCAATGTTAACAATTCTTCTGTATCTCAAAATTGGCACATTATTACCCACCCTCAAACCTCTGAGGCTTTCCTAGTCTTGATACAGAACTCAAGAAAATGATGACAAGTGCGTAGCACTGCTTGACAGTTTTTAAACAGCTCTTTGTGACAAACTTCATCAGTGTCTTACTCATTTTGCTGGGACCCATAGGTATTAAACAATGATTGAATATGACCTGGAAAAAAAAAAAACCAAACTTGCATGTTCAGAAAAGAAAGGAAGATAAAGCTTCAGTGAAAGTACTGAGGTGATTAAACACACTTCATGTAACACAAAAAAAGAGCTCTGGAAAAAGAAAAGCTGTTGTTCTGGTGATAAATCTTGAAGGTGCTTGTTGGCCATAATACGCGGCAATCCTTTGCTTAGTTTTGACTCCATTAGAAACTTGAAGCTGTGGATAAACTCACTCAGTGAGAGCTGTGTGCCTGACACAATATTCATTAAATCTATTTCCAGAAATTTTCATTGTATTCCATTGATTTGTCTGCCTGCACTCCCTTTCAACTCCATGGATAGGCATGCCCAGATGATAATTTATCTCTACCCAGCCAGCCAGCTTCCACTAGATGCTGAGGGCAGAATCCATGAGAATCCTAAGCATTTGGTCCAAGTTAGTCATCTAAGCTCCCTCTTCGGTCAACAAATAAGAGAGGAAAGGGAGGAGACAGAGACAAGCACCCCCAGAGAGCAATTCATCACAACGGTCTTACAGCACCCTCTGAGACTGTCTCTCTCCATTAAAGACAGAGTCCATGACCTTAGAGAATCCAGATGTCTAGCTGAGACTAGATGAGTAATTTCTAAATGACCAAAGTTAGTGAGATGAATACCACTATCAGACTATTCTGGGTGATAATGAGCAGAAGAACTGTATTGTCAAGGGCTCTATTCGTATCTGCTGCCTGTTCACCAGAAACTAGAAGATAACACTATTTTGGGCATTAAAATCAGATTCCATCTAGATGCTTTCTAATGTCATTGGAACGCAATCCATTGGACCAAACGATTCTTTCCTCTTCCCAGCCTCACCCTCAGAAATGCCCCACTTTTTTTCAGCTGGAGTCCTGGTACAGCAGAATATGCCAATTGCAATCTTTTCTGTTTCCTACCAGCCTTCCTCTTTTCTACTATTTGTAATAATTTGACTTTTTATCAGGAAAAGTGCAAAATGTATTTAAACAAAATACCTGGTAATACCAAAGGAGAAGAAAAACTGCCAGATGATACTGTGCTCTACATCATGTTATCAAAGTAACAATAATAATGCTATCTTATAATGACACTAAAGCAAATACTGCAGTTGTTACTTTGGAAAAAAATATTTAAGTAAATGAATGCTTTATTTGCAAAAAGACTTGCAAGATCTGTAGGACTCCATCTGGCTTCATATAAAAGCCTTTCCAGAAAGTCAGTACTTCAGGACTGACCTTATAATATATAGCTTATTTGCTTTCAATTTACAAGAGTGTACACACAACTGAAACAAACCAGTTATGATCTAAATCATGGCAAATCAGCTATCATTAAGAAAGAAAGCTGAATTCCATTAAAAAAATAAAAATTGAAGTATGTCTTATATTCATACATGCAGATTGCATATCTTCTGCAACTTCTTCCCAGAAAAACAGCAGCAACATGTCCTGAATGAAAAAGTTGTCCAGTAACCATTACAAAGAAAAAGCATGCTTATTCTTAGCATATAATAGTGACCTCTTCATCTCATCTGATGAACTGTTGCTGCTACTGAATAGTATTTCAAAAAACACACAAATATTGATTTTAAATATTTCACTTCTGTTAGGTAAAAACCTTCTAAGTAAAGTTAATTTTCAAGGAATTACACTCAGCCTGGAAAACGCAAGTAAATTACACTAATTTCTGTTTAATGGCACTAATGAAACAAGATAAATATTGCATATGACATTATAACTTTGTTTTGAAAATCAAACAGTTCAGAAAACAATCAGTAGGCATTCAATCAAGGAATATTTTATCATGTGTAGATACAGTGAATAAAATTCAATTCCTAACACTTTATACTTTCATTGACTTTTATGTCCTATGTATATTTTTATTCTGTTCCAAGAAGTCTGAATCTAATTTAGAAAGAAAAACCAACCTACAAAAACTAGCAAATGTAAAAAGCCTATTACTCAACCACAGAGGATACTGTCAGGCTTCATTATTTAGATGAGCATGAGCATTATAAGTTATTCTATTGTATGTTCTGTTTAAAATTAGAAATACATCAATTAAAATTCTCATTGAGATTAATTTCAGGAACTAAACAGAATTTAAAAGGTAGACTTACAGTGATGTCTGGAACTGCTGCGTGCGGTGCTACTTGATACATACATTTGTATCACAAAACAACTGAGATTTAGGATATGTTGTAAATGAGAGGAATAAAAAAATATTGATAAGATTTGAATTAATTTTTGGTACCTAGGAGAATGCATTGTAATACAGCAACATTTTTTGTTCATTATAAAAACAGACATTAGAATACATTATTAAATGACACTTTAACCCATTATTTGAGTTCTGCTTGACATACACTTATGCATGTATATGTGAGTGATTGCTTATGCAATAAGCCTGGGAAAAATGTAAATTGTATTTCCTCATAGCAAATTGCAACTGAATTAGACTACTGGGCAGACATAAACAATGCAATCAAATTCCCTGGCTTTTTATTGAGCTTCTATTTGACTTAGTATACATTTGAAAACAAAAAAATTGTATTTCTCAGGGTCTGTGACATTGCAGGCCATGAGAGATTCAATGTCAGTGCCGGCATACAAATTTATTAGTCTATAAAATTTGACATTCTCTTATTTATTCACAGAAAGGACAAATAAGATATTTTTTCATACTTACCAGAAATATCTGGGAGTGTTTATATGCTGCTCCATCTGGAGGATGCAAATAGTCGAGGCTGCTTTACAATTCAGCAGGCAAAGGCCTGCTGAAGGATAACAAATGACTTCATGGTGAAACAGCTATTGAAATTCTTTCAGTACGTGATATTAAAAACAACTGAACAAACAGAGATAAGGGACAAATAGGATTTGAAACAGACTTTTTTTTTTTTTTTTTAACCAGTGTAAAAGAAAAACAGACGGAGCTCCTGGCTGCGGCTATACCTTTTAGTCATTTCTGAAGGGAGTTTTATGTCATACTTAAGACCTCTCTTAGAATGTTAGGTTCTGACCAAGTTTAGCATACCAGATATAAAAATGGTAACAGAACACTCTCTCTGGAATCCTGAATATTCTATAGAAAATTCTTAAGATCCTTTTTCTAAAGGAGAAAAAAAATGCCTTGCTCCCTATGTGTACAAGACATTCACTAAAGGAAATCTAGTAAACATTTATAAGCAATGAAAATTTAACTGTAACAGCCAAAGTTGTCTCAGTAGGAAGTTTGGTTGATACAACTAAACAGTTGACAAAGGATGAAGCATGAACATGTACTTCAAAGACAGAAAAGAAGGAAGCAAGGAAGTATACATTTTTAGAAATGATGCTGCGATCTGACTAATTGGAATTTCCATTTTCTGTGGCATCGTATTGTTATGCCCATTACACCATACACTGGCAAAAAAAACCCACAACAAACCCCCAAAACATGCAAACATAAATTACTTCTATCAGAAAAGACTTCTAGATGTCCTGTGGTCCAACCCATACTGACAACACTGCAAGCTTACATTGGGCCGATTAGAACAAACAGTAACTGACACGGGTAGGCAGATGCATAACAGTAGAAAATTCACATCAGCTTTTGGGCTATCGGTCTACCAAATGTAGTTAGTCTATGAAATATAACTACACTGAGCCCAGTAAATTACCTGAACCTCCAAGAAATATCAGTAACTAAGTTGTGTACTGCAATGCAGGAGAAAAATTCCATCCAGAACCCTATTATTGTAATTTTATACCCTGAAGCATGTGATCAGATTGTCTGTATTTTAACATGCATGACTATAAATGTTACTGCAGTCACACAAATACTCAGACCTTTCAAAAAATTTTTCCATAGTATTTTACTTAGTGATCTCCTGCATCAGGAAATGCTTGGCTTGAGGGAAAATGATGGACCAAATCACAGCCCCTTCCCCCTGTAAACAGTTGCCATCTCAGTGATGCTGCAAAAACTCTCACACCCCCCAAGGAAATCCTTCACAGCCTGATTCTACTTTATTATATTTTCTTTACAGACTTCTATACTTCTGAAGTACTACAAACTCTCTTCTTTTATGACAAAAGGCAAAAACGGACAATCAAACCCATCTCAAAACAATCATTTATTCAGCAGTTTAAGTCTGCTTCACACAAACAAGTGCAACCACACTGGTTGCAGTTAGAATTTCTCCTTACCAAAGTTTTATTAAAAGCCTGTTCTACCTGGCACATATGCAAAAAATCATCACTGACTGCATTAGTGGTTGTCAAGAATCTATTTACACAATAGTGTGAGATAACTATATTTACCTCAACTTTGCACCAAAATAGGAGCATTTTCAGAAGTAGACTCCCACCTCAATAAGATGCAAGAATTCATGCTGACAAAGGCACAGTGGTTCCCAGTGTAAAACTCAGATCATTTTCTCATCTTCATATCAATGCAGTTGCATTTACACCGCACAACAGAACGGAAGCTTTGCAAAATTACCCTAAAGTAACAACACTATCTGGACTAGACAAGCCTTGGTTATCGCTCTACTTCTCCTCCAGATACAAACTCTAACAGTAGAACAATACAAACGCGTTCCACTCAGTCGGTTGCACAGCTCTTCTTGCTTTAATACATCTCAAGCAGGGTAACTGATGTACAGGGAAGTCTGGTGTTCTGACAGAACTGTAGTGAAGTGTAAGACCCAATATTTTAGTGTTTCTCTTCCTTAAAACTTCCTTTCCTATAAAAAGGGGACATGGACAGACATCATAATTTATATTAAAAAAAATCCTTTTAACAGGTTTCGTCTCAGTATAAACAAATGAAATATCTGAACTTAAATTCTTCAGCAAAATACAGAGAACAAGTCCATTACCTTACTCTCCTGGGTTCAAAATGAAATATAAAAGGAAAAAAATTAGACTTACACTAACTCTATATTTTCTTAACTTGATAGGATGTAAAATACCTTTCAGATTTAAATCCAATTCTGTAAAGTAGCATTTGGCATTTCAATCAGAAATTCATCAGATGTTCCAGTTTAACAATCTTAAGGTTGCTACAATTCCCTCAAGAAAAGATATTTCATGTTCCCCAGAGCACAAGTGTTCTAAGAAGTGCCTTGCTTAGTAAGGGGACATTCATGAAATGTTACAATTTCAACCTAATTAGAAAGAAATCTTATTACTTAGATAATCTAAAGGATCTAAAAGGATATGAGATTTTTTTTAGATGGAAGGCAAAACAGCAGCTCAATAAGGCCCCATCTTTTCCTACCATTTTAAGTAACTGCTCTTTCAAACATCAGTTTACTTAAATCACTTAGAATTTAACAAGTTAATCACAGTGAAATAAGTTAGCTGCTGAAATAACTCCCAATTGCAAAGCAATCCTCCCAAATTATTTTATGTGTTTGTACATATGTATGTAATACCTACAGACATATAATTTTATGCATCCATGTATATCTGCATGCTGACGTTCATGAAAATTACATTTTGCAACTTCTCCAGGAAGTGCCTGTGATTTTTAAAAGTACTCTCTCTTTTCACAACCAAAGATTTAAGATACCACAGACTTTTTTTTCCAGCCAACTAACACACTTTTATCAAAACTACTTACCAAGCCCTATTTTGCTTCACTTAACCCATGGCCTCTTCATTTATTCTAAATGTTTCTGTTCCAAAGCTCTAAAGTATAAGACAAAAAACACTGAACCCTTCCTTTTTGCCATCTGCTTTCAGTAACTCTAACCAATGGATAGAATACACTATTCTACACGTTCAAGCTTCAGACTACAGAAATAATGTGTTTAAATGCTATTATGTAGGAATAGCATCTATCCCTGAACTGGCTGGGAGATTCCTTATTGTACTGCCCCAGCGCAACAGGGTGGTACGTTTATTATTCCCACTGATAGAACTTCAGAGATTCTCATTGTATTTCCCAAATAAAGCAACTAGAGTTCAAAAGCTAACTTATCTCATTTGGGGAACTTACATATTCCCTTTGATAAACCAGACTGTAAACTCATCTTCCCATTTATTTGCCTTCTGTAAGTTAGCGTAAAGTTTATCTTCCCTTTTCTACTTAAGAAAGGCATCAGAAATTCCTCAGCGCTTAAAGGGTGAAAATTTATCCTTTCAGTTCATCTAATAAGTAATGTTTTTGCTGAACAAAACCAATTCCCAATAAATTCTCACTGTATTTGTGTGCTCTGATTTGATTTAGAGGCCTGTGGGGAGACACCATTTGGTAGCACAGGAACACATAGGGGTAGGTGGTGCTGAGGAGAAGTAGAGCTCATGTGCCAGAAGTGTTATTGTGTCAGGTTGATTTATTGAGTGAGCTTCACTTCACCGAATGTTCCGAGATATTTATTTCCCTAAAGGCTCTGCAAAGATATGAACAGACCTGCATCCACAGATGTCATCATTGCTCATTTTACCGAGTCATGAAATTTTCTCAACTGCAATTTGTCCATCTAAAATTGCTGTAACAGAACAATGTCAATAGTAGCTTCCTACTCGTACTACCTCCCTCTACAACATGCTCTTGCCACATCCACCTCCTAACTGCAGAGAATTTAAAGACACAGAGCTTCTTCAATCTACATATTAAACAGTACCTCAAGCACTTCCTTTTCCCAATCCAATACGTAATGGAAATAAAAAAAAATAATGCAAATAAAAGAAATAATCAGATGCCAAACCAAGAAACTAGTAGTGCATATGACTGAAGAGATGAAATGAAAGAATACCAACAAGTAACAAGAAAAACATCCTACTAGAACAACTTAAGAGCTGGAACCCCATTAACCCAGAATTAAGAGTAGTCAACTCCTGTAATTTTCCTTGGACTTTCTGTTTTGCGCTTTGTCTTTTTGACAGTAGCTTCTGCAAGAAGTGAGCAGCCATCACGCTCACTCTACTCTCAGTAGTAAAGAAGGAACAGATTATATTTGGCCCTTACTTGATTTTACAGCTGTGTGGAGAAGAAATAGACACGCAAATATACTTATGCTCCCACATGTTCAAAAAAACCTGAACTTTCCTAGAAATAATAAAGAACTTAAGGCATTTCAAAAGCTGGAAGTGATATAAAAAGCAAAGTCTATGAGCAGTGAAAACAAAAAAGTTCATTAATTAATTAAGACTCGTATAAAAAGTAAGATTTTCCTAAATATATGCAGAAAAATGGAATGTATTTTAACATGAGTTTTAATTTGCAAGTGTTCCTTTAAGGTTTCAGAAGGATAATGTCCTTTTACACAAAGATAAAGTTTCAGATGTTAGTTGGATTTAAATAATACAGCATATAAATAGAATATTACAGATAACATAAGATGTTTTATGAACTTTATCTAAAATGCTTTTGCTGTGCTACAGAAGAATATGTGTTCAAATAAAGTAAAAGTGAGTGCTTGTGGCCTATGTCAGAATACAGTGGTTTATTTAAATATGTTAATATTTCTCATTATGCCATTAACAATAACCTTCATCCATTTGTGAAAAACATTTTGCCAAGCATGCACATAAAAAATTAGCAAGTGAAGCAAAATCACCTTAATTTGCTTTGGACCAGCAAATAACCAACTAATTTGCAGAAATCCCTGCCAAGCACTCATATTAAATGCTTCATGCTTATTTTATGACCTCTGCTGCTCCTCTCCTTCCCAGGCCCTGAATCATATGATCATTAACATATTGCAAGGTCTGAAACTTTATTTTTTACATTCTTTAATTAATGCCTGTTTATAGAAGGCCATAGGACTTCAGATCCAGTTAATGAAACTTCGCTCCCCCAGGCCCCTGGAGCCCAATAGAGAGCTTTCTCCTCTGTTGTTTTAGTAGCTTTTTTCCAACTGTTTGTTTATACACACTTAATTGATCTCTTTAGTCCCAGAAGCATTCCAGAGACACAACCTGTTCTGAGGCAAGCTAAAGTTTTTTTTCCCCTTCTTTATAAAAGCCCTCATTGCCCAAGGTTATCAGTTTTAATTTGAAAGTTGAAGATTCAGCTTTATTTACACTGTCTAAAAGACAAAATTGATATGGGCCCTGAAGTGTTCATTTTTACATTCATACGCAGCAGAGTGGATTGCAAACACATACTGTATGTAATTATTTTGATGTAGAACTAAGTAATTACTAAACACTGCTATGTCTTGTTTTATTGCATTTAAGAAACTTAGTCTTCATAACAAGTTGAAAATAAGAACAAATCAGCCTGCCAATGCATGAAATTTTCATGGCTCTTCAATTTACATTTTACATATTCCCTATGACAAGAATTTCTATTATGCTATTCTCTTTTTTCTGCTATAATTAAATTAAAAAAAGTAATTGGCTGGTGCTGCACACTGCTGCTATGTCTTAATCACATAGACAAACAGTTTTACAATAGCTTACACCATTTGCCACATGGGGCAATGACATTATTGTACCAAGCTATAAACCAGGAGACAGATATCACATACCAGCTATCAACTGCTGTGTGGAATCTCCTTGTGCCTGCTTGTGAAAACAGAAGAGAGAGGTACATTTAGCATGTTGATTGGCAACTCTACGTCTGAGATCTTAATTAACTACAACTGACCAAGACTAACACCACGATAAAAGCAAATGTTTGTGGTTAAAATGATTGACATTAGAAAGATCTACTTTGATTCAAGATGTAAAAAAAAATCTTTGGGTAGAGAAAATAACACAATATACCACTGCCTAAAAGGAACTAAAAATACTTGCAAGGTTAGCTTATTTTAAGTGGAAAAAAACCCCCCACAACTAGCAGTCCTCGAGTAACTTTAATTCAGCATAATCAATCTTTTTTCAAAAGGGGGACAAGAAAATAATGCCAGCATACAAGACACAGTTACTCTTAATTATAATTTCCTAACCACCTAAACTGATTTAGACAATACTTCCTTTGCATTCCTGTTTAGAAAAAAAGTACACTGAGAAAATAAAAGACTTCCAAAACTACCCTTGTATCTGGAATATTTTTAATAGAACCAGGCTTTTAACAATCACTACAATATTCATATTGAAAAGAAAATAAATGCATCTAAGAACCTATCAAGTGATTTTACCCAAAACTTGCAAGGCAATTTACGCAGAATTTCAATGTAAATTCAAAAGCTGCTAAACTGAGGAGTTCTCTAAAACAGAATCTAATCCCGTAAATTCCTATGCTTTATTTTATATTTTATTTTATTTTATTTTTCCTGGTTTCTCGAATACATGCATGTTAAAGACTCATCCCAGCTATAAAAGCAATTGGGTCAAAACTTAAGAACTGGTCATCTCACAGTCTAAAAACCTCAACCAAACTGTCAGGCTGGGAAAGCACCTAATACACACTAAATGGCTTAAAATTCCTTGCAAGAGTCATCACAATTGTATTGTGGTTTTTAGATTGGGGTTTTTTTGGTTTGTTTTTTTTTTTTTTTAACTTCCCCACTCCAAAGTCACCTTTTCTGGAATATTTTCAGAGATCTGGGAATTTGTCAAGACAATGAGACAGAAAGGCTCAGGTCCTTCACTTGAGAAAGTTCAAGCCCACATCAACTCACCTCTGAGGAACACACATCAAACAACTGTCCAAGTGATCAATATTACAAATGGCGCTTATTCAAACTCAGCCACTCATGTCACACAAAATTATTTAAAATCTTATGACCACAAATAACCAGTGACTTAGGAATTAGGGCACCCTACAGCCCTACTCCTAAATTCTTTTTTTAAGGCAAAAGACACCTTCATCTATTACATACTGAAACTATGTTCTGGGTGTTGCTCCAGAAGTTAGTCACATTTTTATGGGTAAGACCCTTACCGAAGTTAAATCCAGGTGTATGTAAGTATCTGTGGATGTCACTGATACACACACATCAACACAGTTACATTTCTTTAGCTGCATTTTCTTCCATGTCAAGGGAGAAAAAGGGTTTTGTACTATTTCTCAGTAAACTAAGTTGTTAGAAGAAAATGTACTATAGATATTAATTCTAAAATCCAGCTTTAAAAAAAAGTTTAGTAAAACTGCTAATACCAAATCTCAGCTACTTGATGCATAGAGACAAGAGACTAAATCAGTAGCAACTGGATTCCGATCATGTGGAAAGGAAAAGGTCTCTAACAGCATGTCTTAAAAATCCCTGTAATATTGGTCCTTAGCACATAGAAGACTCTAGAGCCAATACTAACAGCTCCATGGTTCCTTTCAAAAACTCAAGCTGATAAATTAAATCCATCTTGTGCTAAGAACAATTAAGCCACCACAGGGGGGTATTTAGTCCTTCTACTTAAAATCACAGAGAATCTAATGCAGTTGACCTAAAAGAAGAAATGTGATGGGAGAACTCCAGAGAATTAGCCAAAAATCTTACAGCTGTAAGTGCAGACTCACTGAGGTGGAAACTTACATGCATATACTTCCTACCCATAAAGCTCTCTTATCATAACTGATTAAGGTGAAATAGGTATGATCCCCTTCTCACTGATGACAAGGGCAAAACTCCAACTGACTCCTTCGTTCCTGAATTTGGCAAAAGAATTTAGTTCCCAATTACTGCACAGCACAAAGGACCTGGATGTATCCTAAGGTTTTTCTTACCTCAGCCAGAAGGCATTTTCTCACTTTTACCTACTTAGATTTTTCTTGCTAAGCAGAACACAACGGACTGAACTCATGCAGAGAGTGAGGAAATCCTTGGAAACTTAGTGCGTAAGGAAACCATATCTGCTACGTTTTTTTAGTAACCTCTTATGCTCCAAGTCCAAAAGTCCACTTCTATTAGTTTGTATTATCTTCACTGTTTCTTCAAAAGAGCAGCAGCCTCTCTCTATACCACGCAGTACCTGAGTAGCGCTTTCAAGTGCTGATGTAGTACAAAACAGCAATGAAAAAATAAATGATGCTTTTCCATCACTATGCTTGCTAAACACTGTGTACCAGGAAGAGCACAGTAAACTGTCTTGAAGACTGGTACAGTTCAAAACCAGGTAAGGAGATTGATTCCTTAGAGCATTTCTCAAAATTTTACTAACTCAAATCGTAAAAGACTGGAAAAATGTAAAAGTCATTAGAATGGAATTTTAGAATGCTCAATTTAAGCCTGTAGAAATGCTCCAGAGATGTTACTCAGTTCATCTCTTTTTTATGCTTTCTCTAACTTTTTAAATAAGAAACTTCAGTGCCATTGAAGGATCACAAAATGCATTTGAGATTGCTGACACACAACTGCAGAACAGGTATCTGTAGCTCATGGACCAAATCCTGGCCGCACCAAAATCAGATTTTGCTTTTGAATTTGCCAGGGCAACTCCTTGCCAGATCTTCCTGAGACCATCAATAATATGTCTAGCTCCTGAAAGAAGACATTTGGAGCGCCACCACTGGAACAAGGGTTCCAGGTATGCCATTCTTCTCAAAAAACCCTCACAAAGGTCTCCTCAAAGGAACTGGCAATCCAAAGGAACCGGCAATCCAAAGTAACCAAAGGAGCATCAGGTGGCAAACTCTATCAATACTGGCTTTGCTCACATCATCTTCCAAACTAGCAGAAGAAAATTTAACATCACAGACTTGTCCTCCTGGTGTAAGAAGCTGCATATAGTAAGGTTTTAAAAAATGTTCCCTTTTGCTATGGTTGTCACATTTGGGG
>WYDI02003333.1:16273-69956 GCA_009867235.2 Psittacus erithacus
TTTTTGGTTTTTTTTTTATACTTTCTCTATTGGAAGCTGCTAAAACACACGTGTAGCTTGGGTAACATCCATAAATGCAAATAACTGATATCAAAATAACCTTTTTTTTGTGGTTTTTGTTAAAAAAAAAAAAAAAAAAAAAAAAAAAGAAAAAAATTGAGATTAGCCCTAAAATAAGTCTATTCTGCCACACAAAGAAAGGAAAGTCAGCTCTTTCCCTCAGGCTTTGAAATTTCATCCACAACTACAGAATTTATCTTGTAAAACATTCCTGGGTTTAAACCATGACAAAACCACATTTTTAATATCACAGTTCCCAATGGTTCTTATAGAGCTGTGGTACTTCTCATAGCCAGGAACTTAGTTTTGGAATAACCAGCATGTAGGTACATAAAGCACTCTTGTAGTTCTATATAAAGAAGATGAGTTTCCAGTACTTCCCATCATCATTTAGCAATCCTCACTGCAGATGCTTGGCAAATAAAATTAGAAAACCATTTACATAAAGCGTGTCAAGAGTATGAAACTCAGATCCAATGCAGAGTCATCAGCCTTTGCTGAAGCTGAAATACAAACCAGCTATCATGGCTGGCTGAAGTTCTGGGATCTCCAGCGCACCAGCAGAACAGCCATAGATTTATGAAGAAGAGCTCATAGACTGACATGCAATTTTGCTACCAAAGTATCTCCAACACTGGCATCACAGGAATGTTTAGAACCCAAGTAAAACATTTACTCATATTTCACACCTTGCCCAAAAGGAGCAGGTTCTCATTAGCCTCTTCAACCTGACCAGTCAGGAAAAAGGCAGAATGTTTTACAATGTCGTTATTTTTTTGGAAAAAAAATGTATCTCTGAAGCACAAAAAATTTATAACTGTAGGCAACAGACTTCACAGCCGAAAAAAGTTTGTGATGCCTTAATAAAAAGAGAAATCAAAGCAGCTCCAACATATCTTATTTTCTGGCCCAGCTTTTAACAATATTTCTATTTATGAATAGATACTCAATAAGAGAATTAACAGTGAGAAAAATTGCACTTCTCCACCCATCAATTTAAGGCTTGAAAATAGAACTCTTTGCCCTTTTTCAGCACACCACCCTTTAGGGCAAAGAGTGGTAATGAACACCTACTAGTCCCACAGAATTATAGTGCTCTTTATTTCATCCAGGGCTGAAAAAATTTCCAAAGGTTTGGAATCCTGAAACCTGTAAACAAAATCTGTGGAGCAGATAAAATTTTAAATGGCACAATGCAATTAAAGCTGAATTCAATTTGAGCGCACCCTGTCCATCTGTCAGAGGGAAACAAAAGCCGAGGAGCTCCATTATTGCTGAATCCCTGCGCTTGTTAATTTGCTTGCTGAGAGATTTCAATTTCTAGGAAGTGCACAAATTAGTGTTCAGTCAGGGCTAGATCCTCAGTAAGTATAAGCAGATGGTGGAAATCAGCCCTAATCAAGTAGCCAAAGCCTTTTTTTCTGTCTGATGAAAGCATTTTAATCCTTTCATATTGTCTGTCTTTTTTAGTAAATATCTACTGTCATTTTTCCCCCCTCCCCATTTGCTATCATTTTTATTCCAAAAGAAATTTAAATTCAATTTCTAATTCATTTACTTATTTTTTGCAAGAATGTACTTTTTAACGACACTAGTATACTTTGGGACAGGCAATGTGGCCAATTAGATTATCCCATTTATTCAGTTCACTGAACTTACTTTTTTTTTTTTAATTGCAAGAAAATAGTTAAAATATGGTCAGCTAAAACATACACTGTTTGTCTTGCTAGTTTCTGATTATCCACTGTAAAACTCCTCCAAACACTGAATTCATTATCATTAAGAAGCAAATAAACCTACATAGTAACTGCACAAAATGATGATACTATAATAATGTTTTCTGCACATTTTCTACCTCTGTGGAAGAAAATAAGATGATTTTTACATTAGTACAAGCCACACAGATGTCCATTGCAGGAGGAAAGCACGTTTATACCACAAAAGAAGAAGGCCCTAATAACTCACAGATGCCATAGGCATTTGTGAATAATGAGAGCTAAGATTAACACAGAAACATTACAAATATTATTGTGAATAGAATACAATACGTAATTAACTCTTCACATTTTAATGAAAAATAGCAGAATTTGTTATTTCAAAGGTTACTTATTGTTGAATTTGCAGATAATGGTAAGTATAAGAGGAAGCTGCCTAACTGAACATATATTTACAGAACCAAGATAAGAATACCAAACAAAACAGCAGTAAATTTGATTTGCATAAAATATACACAGTGAAACTTTGACTGCAATTTATATTGCTTTATCTTTTGAAAAAATATATAACCTGATTTTTTTGAATAGCCAGTATCTTTAGATGAAAATCTGTTTAACATTATTATATATGTTACACTTTCATGTGTGTATTATATGATACAGCTGAAAAATATAAACTTGGATAGCTGGATCTACACAGAAGTGTGTAAAACAACAACCTTAGGGACACATTTTTCAAAAACAGTACACAGGATTTAGCCACACATTTACCATTAAAATTAATGGGAGTTATTTAGCTATAAATCCTGAAGAAAAGACTTTGAAAATGTTCCCCTTAAAGTCAACACCATCAACCTAATGCGTGAGGGTGGAGGAAAATTGAATTTTGAACAATGAAGAACTTGAATATAAACCATGTGTAGTATTTTCACTGAATGGTATTTTGGTATCCTGTAAAGAAACTTTATTGCCTAACTGCCATATTAAAAAACCCACACCTAATATTTCAGAAATGCAATAAATAAGAACAGATGATTACTTCCATTTATCAGAGGTTAAAGTCACGACAATAATGAAAAATAACTCCTTGCTAAGTATCTGAAATGCCTTCTCCAAGGATCATTTTTAAAACTTCTGAATGTACTTCTAAAAATTTAGGGGTACCAGTACTGAGTTTGTTTCAATATAAAAATCCTATATGCAAACATACCTACATCAGTATGTTGATTCCTGATGTAAGACTCTTGCATTTTCCATGTTTTCCTCTAGTTTTCCCATTAAAGATCCTTTATTTCTTCTAATAGCCTCAAGCAAAGTCTCCTAGTCTCCTAAGCAAACATTAACACTTACATTAGTGTAACACATGTAAAGGAGCTTTTCCTTCCATGAAAGAAAGAAGGCACCAGTCCATCATCACTGAACTAATCTCACAGAGACTTAATCTATTTCTGCTCCCCTTTCAACCCTGCTCTCCCAAACACCCACTATCTTCACCCATGCTCTAGATAGAGAAGGAAGCAAATCAAAGCATGTTCTATAAAAGCTATTTTTCAGCACTAACGGTAAACTGGGTGATTGGGTTTAGTTTAAGACTATGCTGAAGGATGGCTCATCATTTTGTATGACATTTTGCATGACATTTTGTGAAACGACCGAAGTCAAGGACATCAGCCTTCACGGAAAACAGGTTCAAATCCCATTTCTGCTTTCATCAGGAAATAAAAACAGATTTAATCCCATGCCCATTCACTCCTCAGTTTACTTCTGGAACTAAGAGGCAGTCCTGGTGTCAGGATGACTACTAAATATTACACCAAAATTACCAACTCATTTCCCATGAGCCAATGAATACCTGTAATGGAGAAGAGACGCCCATCTCTGCAAGATCAGAGCTGCTTCACCCTGGTAGGGTTTCCAAGCTCTCATGTGATTTTTATTGCTTAAAAACAACATTAATGAGATAAATGATGTGCTAAATCATTATTCTGAGCATGTAAACTAAGTTCGGGATGATTACCAACTCCCTAAAAATAGCAAGCTACTATCTGGAACACAAGATGGAAAGCAACATAGTTGCTGCAGTAGGATACACTTAAACATTAAGGTAAGAGTAACCTAGATGAATAAGAAGTGAACTCTATACACATTCACCTTGTTTTCCACACTCATGTCACCTTCTTGGATCCAACCAGAATAAAATTTGTATACATTTAGAATCAAACATATACTGTTAGCAAATACTCCTAATATAAAACATAAGGCTTTACTAATTTATGAAACCAAAGGATTTTTTTTACTCTAAAAATCTGAATCCCTTTTTTTTTTTTCCAGGTCACACTTTGAATTCTTCAAATCCTTTACTGCTTGTTTTATACATTATTTCCTTCTTGATTTGTAGTAATCACCTGAAAAATTTAATATGGTTTGATTTTTATAACATGAAACATGGTCACACATATTGCAAACATATGCATCAACACATCTGTGTTCAGTCCTTTGATTGCTGGAGTACTAGTATTATTTTAAGAATAAAATAACTGATGCCTTAAAATCATATGTTATTCAGACAAAAAATAATTTTATATTGTATTTTAAGTATATACAACAGTATACTGCACTGTTAGAAGTATGTATTTTTGAGGACATCTCCAACATATGATTATTTTTTAATGTAAATTATTCTTGACAGCTTGGAGGTTCTTTATTAACCTTTGTATTACTATTATTGCAGCTATGACCATTAAGTATATATATGTGAAATGGGAATGTGAAAAAGTTTTCTGCAAACTGTAAAAAAGGTTTACATGCAGTTTAAGAGTCACAGCATGCTTATCATGTTGATCAATATTATCTCATTTGCATATACTCCATATGGCAGCATTCAATCTGTTGTCTTTTGCTTATACTTAGACCCAGGACTCTTTGGGCCAGGGACTGAATATCTGAACTAAGTAGTGCAACAGACCACAGTGAGGACTTCCAGAAACAATAGTGATGTGAATAGGGCAAAAAACACAGGAAAATCAAAATAGGAGCTTTTTCCAGCTTCTTAAAAAACAAAAAAAAACAAAACAAAAAACCAAAACAAGAAAAAACACACACAAAAAATCCCAAACAAACCTTCAATTTAAAATTCAGATTATAATCAAAACAGCTTTTTGATTACTGATAAAATTGCCAGTGGTAGGACTCATACTCTTAGAAGAACTTCGATAACAAGATTGGATATCATACGCAGATGACAGTACATGAACTCACATACATTATTTTAATGCAATTTTACAAATTTACCAATTTGAGGAGCTACTTAATTTTTCTGCACAGCTGCAGTTAATATACAGTTAACAAATCTAAACCCAAGCAGTTAACAATGTGATCATTCCCTTTTCTTCTAATGAGAAGACATCATGCACACATCATTTACAAAACTCTGCAGTATGAACTCTACCTACATATCTCAAGATTCCTTGATGATCTCCTAAACATCATTTATCTACTTTATAAATATGCAAATACCCTTAAGGTACTTTGGATATTTTGTACATATTTGACTTTTAGACTTCTAATAAAATGAATGCTATTGACATAATCTTGCACAATGGAAAATTTATTAACTAAACTCTTCCAAGGTCTTTTACTCATGGTTGTCAAGAAAACTGATTCTCTGGAGGAGACTGACAGGAAAACTCTTTATAGCATCTTCACTTATTCTCTGCAATACAGTAGAAGAAAAAAAAAATCATCAGCTATTCGAAGTAAAACTTTCAGCAAATGTGCCTCAGACATATTGACCTCCTTATAGTCAGAAAATGCTTCTTGCATCTTTTTGTGCTTTTAAATATAATTTGTCTAAACTGTCTTAAGTAAATCAAAAAACTATCACTCAATCCTCTCAGTAGAAAGGGTAAATTTTAATTGCGGACTTTAAAACCTCACAATTAAAAGCTGTGTTGCTACTTAAAGCTAGCACAAACACAAGAATAAGAGTTCATGCATACAAATCAGCTTTCCTACCACATCCAGAAGGGCTCGGCAGAATAGCCTGATGAATACAGTCTGTACCTTCTAAATTTAGTCAGAAGAAAAAGAAGTGGAATATTAGCTATGTTTTAACAAAATACAAATTCTTCCCTAATCACTTTGATTTGAGAATGTCTTTGTGATAATCCACATTTGATTAGTGAGAAAGCTGAAATGATGTTGATAATTCAAAGATAAGCATGCAAATAAAAAAAAATTAATAATAAATACAACCAGAAACTGGAAACTGTTTTGTTGTTGTTGTTTTTTCCTCAAACAAGCCAGGAAAACTTTAGGGTGAGCAAGTTCAAAATCTGTTTTCTAATTTAAAGAAAAAAAAAAAAAAAAAGAACAAAACCAAAACCACTTCTGATACAGTATTTCACACAGTTAGTCAAACCAACAGGTCAATGGAAGAAAATATTCACAAACAACAACTATGTACAAAAGAAAAAGAATATGTAATTTAAAAAAAAATTACATACTTCTCAACACTATGCTCATGATTTTATACCAGATTCTCAGCTGGTTTATCTTAAAAGGTCTGCTTTTAGTCCATGGGTCCATGCCAATGTATACCAGATGAAATTCTAGCCTTTTGTCTCTAAAACCCATCTTACAACCCCTCCTAGAGAATCCAGAGGACACACTATGCAGCTACGTCAACAGTTGCATCTCACTCAATTATCTTTATCCACCCAACCAGAGGTAGATATGCTAGGACGATTTTGGCCACGCTAACCCGCCAGTCAGGAGTCACTTTGTTTTCTCAAGAAGTGCAAAGGAGAGAAGACAGAAAAGGTGCAGAGTGAGCATGGTATGTTCGCACACTAATCTTCTTTGGGAAGAGGCTTACAGCTTTAAGGCAGACCTTACCAGTGGATTTTAAAAAACCTCCCAGATTCCCTATAATGTCAACAGAAAACTTCACCAACTTAGTATCAAAATGACATTTGCTTCCTGAATAGTAGAAACCTGATTGGTATCATGTCTCACAATTCTAAACAAATAAAATTGTGCACTGATATTATTAGAGGACCTAAAAATTTTGGATTTTACATTGCCCACAACTAGCAAAGTTTTCATCAGTTATACGGGTAATTCCTTGAAATTCAGTACTAAAAATCCCCATTCACAAATGGGGTTCTAATACTCATTGCCCAACAACAGCATCAGAAATTCCTTTCTGCATTTATAAGAAAGGGAACTGTATCTGAGATATTAGTAGCAAATAAAAAAAGGTACTGGAGTTGCTGCACACAATATCTATTACGCCTTCACTGGCTCAGTACTGTGCAATGGATATCATTTAATATTTTTTCTCTGGGCATAAGGAGGTGAGCCATCTCTGCCTGAGATGCTAGAGCAGAAGAGAGGATCTGGAGAGGGTGAAGGAAAATATTAATTGCAAAGCCATATATTAATTTTCTGGTGTCAAGTAGACACTACCCCAGAAGTGTCCCTGGAAAAAGTAGTTGCAAAGGTTTCAAAAGCATCCCTGGGAAGAAGAGGTTTCAAAGACTATCTTACTGCAAGTAAATGCCCAGGAATAAGTACCAGCACCAACATCCTGAATACTGGCAGAAGCTTTGGGGTGTATCTGTTCAGCAAAAAAGTTTAAGTAGCATTCAAGATCTGAGAAGCAGTCTGAGACTGACCTAGCTTCTAGTCCTAGTTAAAACTACCAAAACTCAAGCCAGTTTTTGCGCTCATAGCTATTTTAAATCAAGCCAGGTGATTTAAAAAGCACCTTCTTCATAAGCAATAGCAATAAATTTGGATTCCCACCTGCTCCTCCTTAACGGTAATTTTCAAATGACTGGTCCTTCTAAGTTCTGCTTCATAGGGCCTCTTAGCCTCGCATTACTTTGGACCAATAAACAGCAAACCACCAATGAAATTATTAGCTTTAGGGAAATCAGTATATATGTCCTATCCTGCTTAGTGTCAGCAAGGTTACCAGCATTTGGTTGATGCTCGTGTCTAGGGTCCTGAACCTGACATAGATGTACCCACTGAAGTAAACATTCCCCAAAGAGAACATTTCTCTTCTCTAGGTCTCTTCTGTTCCAGAGGCAACATGAACCAGTTCTTCTAAAAAGTACAGTAATCTAAGAAAGTGCACATCTCATCTTTCACGTCTGCTAGTGGGATTTTCATACTATATACTTATCAAGCAGAAACCTGATTTACTCTGAGAAGGAGGATTAATTATGTTTATCAGCCAGCGGGATAAGTTTTGAGCAAGTCCAGGAAGGTTTTTTTGTATAATTTGCCACAATTTTAAGGATTAACATAGAGGTCGTACACAAAGAGTTCCTCTGCCTCCTTTTTTTTTTAAGTAGAATATCATTCAAAAAGAACGTGAAGATTATTTCTCTTTTTCACTGAACAGCTTGAAAACAGCCATGTTTGAAGTCCTGGAGTTCGGATAATATCTGGATTCCATTTGTAAAAGTGGGAATTAAAAGAAAAGCAGCTGTTGGAAAGACAGTCTTTCCCCTTTTTACATTCTTTTATGTCCTTTGATTTAGCCAGTGCTGAATACTTCCACTGGAAAGAACATCCTATCCTCACGTCAAACGTCTGGAACAGACACAGCATAAGAATTAGTTTTCTGAACAGTACCAATCTTCACCACAAATAAAAGCAAAAAATGGAGAAGTCACATCTTCTTCATTTTAGCATCACTAAAGGACACATAGATGCATTACTTGTTCATTAAAACCAAAAATAATATTTAATTATTTTCATCCAACCATATTTTTCAAAAAATTCAAATTTTCCTTTCACTATTACAGGAATTTTCAATCAACTGCTTTCAAATGTTTTCTGGAAATCTAATAATTAATTTAATGTATGTGAAATGGCTAACTACCAGAAATGGTTAAGTTTGTGAACTAAACAACTACAGATACAAAGGAATGAAAAAGAGGGCAACATTTCTGACAAAGTAAAAGTAATAACCCACAGAAAGAGGTGCTCAGCATCCCTACATAAAAAAAGTAGCACAGATTCTCAGTTGGTGCAAACTATAATAGATCCACAGACTGCAATGAAGTTATGTTAAATTATAACAGCCACAAAACTGTCCTCAAGCATTATACCCATGCTCTGTTAAACACTGAGCTAGAATGTGTTCTGAAATGCAGCTTTTCATTCAGACAAGCCTCCTCAAGAAGGATCACCCTATAAGATAGAACTGCCATGTTCCTGATAAAAGGCAGTCAGTAAGGAAACTGTTTTGCTAATGTCGAACCAGCAGCAAATGAACCAGCAGCAAGTGGAACAGCCTCCATGTAGGAACAGCAGCACAGCAAATGAGAGTGGATATTCAAATTGCTTTCTTCAATCACTCTGAACAAAACTTGGATCACACTCTAGTAATCTGAATATGATGAAAAATGGTACTATTTTTTTACTGTACAGGCAAAATGCTAGATTTTCTATTAAATGAATTTCAGTCTCAATAAAAATTCATTTATGTTTAAGCACTGGG
Organism: Psittacus erithacus; assembly: GCA_009867235.2. Taxonomy (NCBI): domain Eukaryota; kingdom Metazoa; phylum Chordata; class Aves; order Psittaciformes; family Psittacidae; genus Psittacus; species Psittacus erithacus. Next base: position 25,568 of record WYDI02003333.1, read on the forward strand.
TTACTTTAGTACTCATAGTATTAATTCTGCTAGAACCCAAAACATTTTTCTGTTTAACACAATAGAGAAATTGTTCCTTACTAATAAACCTGCATAAAAATAAAGTTTCTCCCAAGGCCAGCCACCTGTGCTGGGTATATACCAAGGGCACAATTTAAAACCATTTAAGAAATTCTAATTTACAGAGTCAATGTTTTTCTAAAATTTCAAAGTTTTATAGAAAACAGAACACCTTTAAAGAATAAACAAATAATTGTCATTTGAATGAGAATGTGGCAATGTGCAATCTTCCCCCACTTTAAATTATGGGAAACCTTGAAGTATGTCAAGCATAAGGAATCAATAAAAAGGAAGCAAGTCCAACACTCAACCTTTCCCTCAGCATCATGCAATACCACCAGTAGTGGTGGATGAAGAAATCTTTTTAGCGCACCAGAGAGGCATAAACACCAATAAATGTATCCTTTTTGCTTCTCCTTTCTTACTTCTTTCAAGCACTCCATACATATTATTCATTATGCTGCCTTTCCATAATAATGAAAATATAAAATAATGAAATCAGGTATCTCAATTTTTGTTAAAATAAGTCTAAATAAAACAAAGGTAAAGACTGCAATCCAAAATTAGTACGACAAATCCGTGTGCACTCTCGTATAGCACAAAAATGGTATATTGATGGAAAACCAAGTGCTATTACTCACTGATGCATATGACATAGGACATGAGAAGTATCATTACCTAGCACACTTCCAGAAGCAAGTGCAGGGACACACATTAAGATGCAAGTGTGATGACTACCAGGATGGTAGACTAGAGTGTACATAACTTAAGGAACTGAGCAAAGCCTTGTATCTGGCTTCAGACAGTATCTCAGAATCAGTCTAAGCAAAGGCAGCATGCTCTGAAAAAAATTAATCTAGTCCACTTCTTGTGGAGTGGGTAACAGACTCAACATCTGAAGAGTGATAAATAAAGTGAATCATAAAGGAGTTCCTCAGTATTTCTCCCTTTAGCCATAAGCACGAATTTCAAAAGTGCAAGCTGCACAATTTGATTTAATTTAGAAAATAACACTCAGAAGTTTGTGGAAGTGCCTGAAAAACATCAAAACATCTAACTACTTTGAATCAGTATTCCTTGTACTATTTCTTTTATAACCCACTTTCATCACCCATTATAAAAAATATACACAAATTCCTTTCTGGATGTAAGAATAGTTGCGTAATATTTATTGCTGCTCATTAGCATGCTCAGTCTGTTGATAGATTGCCTTCATGTCATATGAGGGGGAAGAGGAAATTGGAACCAAAACCAAAAAACACTTTAATTATTTTAATTAATTCCAGCTTTCAAAATTATGCAGAATGCTATTGAATATTTAACAAGCTATACCCACCAAAATGCATTTATGGTGCACAGTACAAAATGGAACGCAGGAGAAAGCTACTCTTTCAGGCTTTTTGGTAGGCCACGTTGGAAGAATCACAATGTAGTGCACTTCGTGTGAATGTAAATAGGTGGTTCTGAAGGTATATGTTAATAAAACCTATAGATTACCAGTATTATCAAAAGAAAAGCACATTTGTAAAACTGACTGCCAACCCAATGAAGACCAATTAAGATACATGCAATCAAGAAACACCCTTGCTTTGAAATTGGGGATCTTGTGATCCTATATACATTCACTCCATACTGCACCACCTAACTTAATTAGGTAAAAGTGCAACCTGAGTAACCCTCATAAGGAACATAAACTAGACGGGTGGGGAGGTCTATAGGTGTCAATCAATAACAAAATGCAAACTGTCAAGCTTGCTTTGCTAACAAACTGTCACATCAACAATATGCAGTTAATGACTACAAATTAACTGTATACCAGATGCTTGACACTTTGTTATGACACTTCGCAAGCTAGTTGACATTTGCGGGATCAAAGCTTCTTTAATTACACTTTGTGTAACATGTGCAACCTTTATGCTAATGTCCACATATTCTTTAGAGTAAGACTGTTCAAGTTGCAGAGACTGGGTATTTTGGACTTTGAAGCATTCCACTAAATCTGGATTTCAGCTGAAACAAAACTGTTGAAAGGCTTCACATCATTATTTAGTATTATTACCGTTATCTAAAATAACTTTAACTTGATGTAGTATACCATACTCACTCACTTATAGACACCCTCTGCATGAAATAATGCATTTTCAAACAGTGTTAACAGTACCTATAAAAGAAAGAAGCACTAGACACACTCCATTTAAAAGCATCTCTGTGCTCAAACTGGTGTCTAGAATCAATGCTACATGTTGATACGTCTTTCCTAAACCAAACTGATTTTCTCCTCAGATAATCAAATGTATGACATGGCATTAACAACATTTATTATATAGTTTGTCACACACACGGAAAAGGTACAAACTAAAGGCAGCCCCAAGTTTGCAAACCCTTATTAGTATGAGCAAACCCACTGTCTTACTGTGTTGTTGCAAAGGTGTGTTTTCAAGGATTTTAACTCCTGTTTATTCCTTTAAAATGGAGGTCCCCATATTAAACAGGAATTATACACAAGTTGATGACTATACATTTTACAGGGGGTTGTAAAAAAAAAATAACATAATCCTAAATACTAAATAATTCTCTTAGTAAGGGAAAATAGCCTTTAAAGCAAAACATAACATCAGAAGTAGTATCTGCCTTCCTAATTTGGACCAAATTGATTCTTGGAAGAAATGCTATGAAGGCACAAACTCAAATGGCTTTTTTCCACCCTAGACACCTAACTCAAATTCTTAAATGTTTTTTATTTAGATTGCATCAACATCCTCACCAATTCAGTTTTGGTAAAAACAGCAGTTACTGCATCAGATATTAACTCTGCTGAATGTTAACTGCTATGATTAGCATAGTGCTTCATTGGAGATCAACCCTATGGAGGGTTCCTTGATATCTTTGGGAAAAGCTTTCAAATGGCATGAAGCACTGAAGTTGGATTTACATGACTTAGCTGCATGACAGTTATTTTATTCTCCTTGTTATACGAGAGCTGATAACTTCATTTTCTATAATCACAGCTCCCTGCAATTTCTGTCTCAACTACACAATTCTAATAAGCCAAATCCCTTATATCATTCATTGAAGCACGTTTACATCATAAATGGTATTGACCAGATTCATCTGACCTAACACAGACGTCTAAAACATAAGCATCTTCATCTGAGCAAATCATTCTTTACCCTCAACTGAGAGAGCAAGAACTTATAAGGCATAATTCATCTGATCTATTTTAGACATTCACATCATGAGCAAATGAGCAGTGCTCTGGAAGTGTTTATTCCATTTTTACATACCTCAGCTGCAAAGAACCCCTTCCTCAGGGCTTCCAGTAGGATCTACCAAAGAACGGTTCCGTGCAGGCATCTTCAGAGTAATGAAAAAAACCCACCTGTAGCTCATCTATATGACTAGCTTAGCAAAGCTATTCCCTGATACATCTACCTCTTGATCTAGATGGTAAATTTGACCATTTAAAGGTTTGGCATATCACAGTTATTCAAAACCATCTAGCTAACAATTCCTATTAGGAGGCAAAGGCAACAGTAAAAATACTAAGCCCAGATGGCTCCTAATTGAGGGTGGGATACAAAAAAGGCCAGTCAGGTCTGTAAATGAGAACTTGATCACCCAGCTGGATATACTGTGTGAAGAAGGGTATTAGTATGCAGAATACCCCAGGATTCACTTAGATCTTTAGGTTCCAAGAGTGAGAACAATGCCCTCATGACTCACATGGTATCAAAGCCATGTAAGTGATGTTATTTATCCTCTTCTATGTATTCTTCTACTTAATTATTTAATGCCAGATACAGCCTGTTTGTGTCATATTATAATTAATGTTAAAAAAGTGTGTTTCTGTGCTTTCTATTACATGGCACAACACTGCATGTGGTCAAATGACCATGGATACATGTCTTTTATTAGAAATCCTTTTAAAGCATACCTGTCATCTACAAACAGCAGCACAGAAACCAAAACGCTGTAGAGACAATCACAGAGAACATGAAGTGAAAGTCTGTTACGTGAATTCCACATGCAATGCTCAAGACTTAATAGGTCTGCAATGATATGCTTCTGAATAAAATTTAACCCAGCTATCAAATCCAAAAGATCTGCTTATTCAGTTTAGCTTTTTCCTACATGGCAGCAGACATACACAGTCAAACTAAAGAAAAGCAAGATTTCACACTCATTCTTACTACATTTACAAGCACCATGGTGCAAAGACAGTTCTGTCTGCAGTTAATCTTTAAAAGATGTTTCTTTCAAAATTAGGTTTTAAAAAAGCCCAGCAGCAGCAGGTCCACATCTTTAGTCAGTTTTTCCCTATAAACTATGTTTTGGGTAGTGGCAGCGCTGTGACTTTATTCTGTAGTCACATAAAGAGTAGTATTTGGGAACAATTTCTACGTTCTGCATGTTTTATCAGTTTTGGTTTTCGGATTCTTAGTACGAAAGCACTTCCTTTTGGCTTGCAGGGTATGTAAGTAGCAGAAAAGCATTCCTTAATAAGAATCCCAAAGTTTCACATAAATTAATTTGGGTTAATAATTTTTAGTCCTTCTACTTTAAACAAATAAAAAAGGAAAACCATCAAACTTAACAACTGCATCATATAACTGTAAACCTCAGGGAAGCTTATTTTCTTTCATCTTTAGAAAAATATTACTCAGATGAAAGGCAGCTGTTTTAGACTGAGAATGATTATGCAACTGATATAATATCAGGTTTTATCTATTAGGGAAAATAACAGAATTATCATTTCCATTATTTCCTATATGCTGCTACGAGCCATGTAGTAATAATTCTGTAAGTTTCCTAATATAATTTTAAGTGCTACATGTTTGAAAAAAAGTAAAAATTATATGAATATATCCACTTATGAAAAAAGCTTTCACTGATTAGAACTCATTTCCCTAATATACAGATTTCTGAAGACAGCTCTATTTTAGTTATGTAAAGTATGTAAAAATTGGCATGTGCTCAATCACAGCTGAATCTGAAATTAGCCTGTCATTTCAGACACCATACTTTGGGACTTGAAGAGGGGATGCTCCTCCAGAAAAACTTTTGCTGAAGATTAAAGGACTAACGGTCCACAGACACACCAACATTTTGCAGGAAGATTATACTGGTTTATTATTTTAAAACTTTTTTTCCAGGCAAAAAAAAGCAGAAGGCACAAAGGACCACAAACAGTACTCACTCTCTTTGCAAAATGAACAAGCTACCTCAAATAATGCCCTACTCTGATTGAAGCAGCACTATATGCTAGCATCATACCCAAGAAAGGGGAAATACCTGACCTGTTGTACACATCTGCGCCTACACTAGCCTCCCACTGCTGTGTTTTCCAGTTGGTGGAGAGAAATAGGCAATGCCAGAGATAAACTATCTCATTCATTAGTAGTCATTTCAAATAGGTCAGGTGAATTGTAGTCTGAGAAGCCCCTATTTCTTTCCACTCAGTACAAAGGTAGCAAGCTCAAATACTGGTGTCTGAATAGCCAATACATAAATCTGGCCTGAGGAATCCTACCTCAGACAGTATTTGACAACATGTGACAAAGCCACATATCTATTTTGACTTTTTGCAGGACAACCATCTAAATAAACTAGTGAGAATAACACAACCAACATCTTAAAAAATCAATCTGAAAATCACAAGGAAGAAACCAGGGAAGTTAGTTAATGGAATACCTCATCTTGCTATCTCATCTTGCAGCCCCTAAAAGAAATACAACAAAGTTCTTAAGACATGCGTCTGTAGGACTGCTTTCATTCTCATATATGTATCTACATGTATGTATATCATACATATATACACATACATACATACAGATATATACAGTCTCTTCTGCGTAAAAGTAATTATTTAGGCATATTCAGTTCATAAGCCAAATATTTTCTCATTAATTGAAATTACAAACATTAGAAAGAGCCAGCCTCATTACTGCCATGTTTAGTTTATCCTTCCCCATTTCCTGAGCAGAACATAACTAGAATTTTTTGTTCTGATTAAAATGGGCACTGACTTGTTCAAGCTATAAAAACAAAACCTATCCTTAAAAACTGCCTGAATTCATCACCATTGTAGAATTATTATTTGGTGAGAGTTCACAAACTTTATGAGAAAAAAATACTACAGGACACTTTATGAAAACTGAATTTGAAAAAAAAAGCTTTTCATCAGTTAACAAAACCCCTTGATATCCAAGCAGCATGCACATAATGATACTAAAAGCTCGCAATGGAACTTCAGAGGGCTATCAAGCCATGAAAGATCTCATAAAAAGAGAAGTGATTAACTTATTTAAACTGAGCAGGAATAGGAGTCAAAACCACCTCTCTGTTACTTGTCATGTACACAGTTTTGCTTTGAAACAAACGAATTTCACTATCAATACTGAATCCATCACTTACCAGAGAATAAAACAAAATTTAGGCTGTTTAGTTGGCTCACAGAATACAATTCTGCTGCTCATAAAAGAGAAAATGACTAATTCAATGAACCAACAAATTGCTAATGTGAATTCAGGCTTTGAAATGTGGACTTTTTTTTTTCTTTTTTCTTTTCAAAGATTATTGAGTAGTAAACTACTGAGCAGTTTTACTGGTTTACATCTTTGCATGTATTTCCACAGAACCATTTATAAAACCTCCTGATTTACCAGCTGTGTATTTAACTGCATTTTGAAAATAAATATTAAAATTAACACAACCTACAGGAAAAAAAAAAAAATGCACTCACTACAATTAAAAAGCCCGACAGCAGCTTGGTAATGTGTCCTTCATCAGGGCACATTTGCGGGGTGTATTACAGCTGCAATACAGTTAAAAGGATGTATCCATACCAGATGAAAGTTTGCTCTCAATTCATTACCTCTAATAAAATCTATTAGATCAAGCACACAATGCTTGAGCAAGGGAATGGTAGCTAAATACATGAAGTTCAAAAGAAAAAAAAACTTGTCAAAGGACAATTGTTTAAAGGTTTTATGTCACTTAACAGGCCTATAAGAAGTTCCAAATAGTCAAGCAGGATAAATATTTGTTTTACAGAATGCTTAGGGTGTTTATGTCTAAATATTGAACATTTTACAGGTTTGCAGGCTAATGCAACCATTTCAAAACACACATCACAGACCTAGACTATGGTACCATGTTTGTGCTTATGCCCTGGAGAAACATTTTAATAAATGAACAAGCTATCTATGGAACTGAAGAAAAGAGAGCTCATATTCTCCTATAAGGCAGTATGTGGACTATGGAAATAAAGTCCATTCTTCTGTGCAGCCCTCAGTATTCTGTAACCAGTATGTGATGTTCTAGATACAGAAACTAGCATTTATTTCGTTCCTGCAATTAAGCAAGAAAAAGAGTCAGATATTCAAGGGTTGTATTTTTTACTGCTTGTTGACTTGTCACATGAAACACGATCATGGGACATGGTTGCCATAATGCAAAGGTAAATCATGCAGGCTCTGTATGTCCTTGGCTGTCACATGGGTTTAGAGTTATTGTCTCAATTTTTGTTTTTCTTTCTCTCTCCAATGGCAGCTAAGGCTAGACTATTATTTGGAGGAATATGAAGGGAAAGACTCCAGTCTTGCACTTTTAGTGATAGTGCAAGTAATTAAGTAAATTAATTAATAATCTTCACTTTATAAGTAAGGGCAGATAAAGATTTATTTGCAGAATTTTTCAGCGTTGTTTCCCCTCCCCATCACTGAACTATTACAAACAGTACACATTAAGGGCCCAAGAATTTACTGCACAATTTTAAGCTTTCTCACTCACACTGTATTTACAAATGAGGTACCCTCCTTCCACGTAGATTTGGATATCTGCAATGCAGAAATACCTACGTGGCACAGGTATCCTATACACTTCTTTCATTACTAATGGTCCAACACAGGAACTTCAACAGTTTGCTTCATCTGACCAGTTTTGAACTTCTTTATAGAGAATTTAATAACTTAAAAAATATAGTTCCTTGACTATCAAGCCACTGGTCACTGGTTCAGATGGAGAGCTGTGCACTGTAGATGTAAATTGGGATGAACCATCTCCACCACTGCAGATCAAAGTATTCTGAACACTGCAAGTACAGGTCCTTCTGGTGGGATGTTGAGGAAATTTTCTCCATGTCCAAATCATGTGTAACGTATGTACTGCGTTACCTAGGAAACAGCATGAGAGTGGAGGGGAGTATGAGAAAGTGCAGTTTTCTGGGATAGTGTTGGAGGATTGTGTGAAGCAGAAAGAAACAAATCAAGTACTATCTTGTCCATAGTGCCTTTCAGAAATAGTTCCTAGAGTGGACTATCCCTAGAACCTGCATTTTGCGTCAGAGAGAAGTAGCTGGTTTATCCCAAAAGAATACACAAAAAGTGGTGGAGTGTGTGTGATCAGAATCCAGAAGTAAAAAAGGAGCTATTTTACGGCATAGGAATGCCGACAGAGACCAGCTCTACCATAGGCACCATGCACAAAATTAAAAAAAATAACTTTCTAGGTAGTCATTTCAGAGATGAGAAAGAAAATCTACCACAGAACACAAATATTTTAAATATATTTTGGGCTTTCCTTGTTAAATAGACTCAAAACTTGACACCATTTAAGACCATTTTAATTGTGTAATACTCCAAAATATGTAGTCCACTATGAAAACATGCAGCAAATATATAAAATCAAACTTACTTTTTCAAAACAAATATGTAGTATACAAATACATGTGTAGACAAATACGCAGGCTGTATACACATCAATGCATAAAACTATTGTATACACAACAGCTAAACAGCTAATTGATTTTTTTCAGTGTGTACTGTAAAGTGCAGCATTTTAAATATTGCAAGTAAAGTTTCCAAGAGTGTTTTTCAACTACATTGTAAGTATACCATTAGCTTGTCTTGTTCATGTTAGGTATCTGTTTATGCCATGAAGTTCAAACAAACATGCGACTTCTTTAAATTCAAAGCAAGCAATTTGTAGGCTGCTCATCCATTCTCTCCAAGCGCACTCTCTGTACAAGGTCTACTAAAGTAATGGTTCTTTCATCAAAACCTAATGGTTTGTTTCAAATAATCAAAGTAGTGTTTATATCACTGTCCTCAGGTACAACCATTTTGTTTCCAGGAGAACAGTATACTACATGCTAATGTCACAAGTGATAAATCAAAGCAACTACATTAGTTTCTCTACCTTAACCAATCTACCCTGTGTCTTCAACAACAGCAACAAAAAAATCACCCTGGCATTTGCACTCTGTAGTTTATTCTGAGAGCATGAGTAATCTTGAAAGGAGTAAAACATTGTATGCAAAACAATTCACGCATTCCTTTCTTCTAATAATAACAAGTATAGCTTGACTTATGTGGGAACTAGCACCGTTGCTATCCAAAGCAGGATAGGAAGATGTTTTTCCCCACTACAATGTCTCCTGAATCCTGAGGTTATTTTCATGTAACATCCTGCTTTTGATTAAATACTGTGTGTCTCATCAACTACACAGTGATAGCAATACACACTATTTTTTTCTTATTTTATTTTTTAAACTTAGCCATCAAGCAGAAAAAAGACCTTGCAAATCCCTTAAGTGGACAAAACAAAAATTGAACTCACCTGACTGATATTTTGGAGGATCTTCAAAAATTCCATGGATATACAGAGCAGAAGTGAACTTGGATCCACAACCACATTCTCTTTTTTTTTTTTTTTTTTTTTGATGTTTTATTGCAACATTGGGAAGAGTTTTGTGTATTTGATAAAACGGGAACTTCAAATACCCCATGCACCATGTTGGATTTGGTGGTGTTATTCTCTTTACCACAAAATGTGCCGGGAAAGTTAAGCAGGCAAAGCCCTCTGTCCAACAAGCAGCAGAACCTGCATAGCCCTATTTTCAATTAAAGGAACTACACCAATAGCAGTGGTAGGAGACTATGTCAGTCCTGTTAGATACAGGGTGAGAGTTGCCTACATTAACAGCTGAAGGAGGTGAGAAACATGGAACAACATGGAATTGGTGACAGACAAGTGAGCTGGAGTGATCCAGCTTTATGAGTCTAAGTAAATCATCTTAAAATGTAAATCATCATCATCCAATATCCAAGCAGAACTAATACTCCCATTTTGTTCAAGGAAGCAGGCAAGAACACTTGCATGATCAGGGGTGGGTTTTTTTGAACGAAGAAGGCACCTAATACAGTGCTGGGTCTTTGGTAGTGCTACCACACCAAATACATTTGAAAAACATCATTAGAATTGTGCCCTATAGCAAAAAAATTAACAAAAAACCCCTTTCCGTCCATTTAAGTTTGGAAATCAGAAATATCAGAGTAATTGTGAAGCAAGCAGCAACCTGCACTCCATGTCTTCTCATCATACCAGTCTGCTTCCTAAAAGACAAAGTTTAGTAAATTGCCCAGCTCTGACAGAGTATATCTCAGGAGTTCTTGTGATGCTACTTCTCATCCTGACACACAGAAGAAGGGAAAGAAAACTCTAAAATTAAAATACCACTAACAAATGCAAATTTTGATAATTTTGTCTTATGAAACTTCCTACCGAGTAACACTAACTCTGGAATACGTAGGGCAAAATATAAGAAAACAAAGAGAGATAAAATTCAGTGATGTTACACCATACCAAAATATTTTATTTTTTTCAAAATTTCAGCAACTAAGAAAGTTTATATTTTTTCTTGGGTTTTGCCCTGGAAGTTGGCCTAAAACCCAGGCCTGACTCTAACACAGATCTGGATGTCTGCATGAGTAAGTGGAATTAAATGCCATGAAAAAAATGTGATCCTGAGAAGACTGAAGAGAAAACAGCTCCTGAACCCTCTTGCATTACACTCATAAAGAGCTAGATTTCTATTCCCAAGGCTACCTGTGGATGCAGGAGTTAAGCAGAAAAAAAAAAAACTGGTGTAAACTTTACTTAGAAGAGAGGCTGTTAAGAAAAGGAACGGCCAAGAGTCAAAGGCTGCCTGGGTTTTGGTTTAGAAAATACAGCCACCAACAGCAACTAAAAAACTGTAGTTCTTAATCTCAGGAGGTAGGTCTGGAAAGCACATGAAGGCCTGCTTGGCTTCTCTTTCCTGTTTGTCTTCCCTCCACTGCTTGTCCTCAGTGCCAGAACAGAAGATGCCTACTCAGCCAGTGAGGGCTGGACAGCATTTGAGCAGCAGGCACCAAAACAGGTCACTAGCTGATGGCTTCACTGTACTGAGAAAGGAAGCAGTCATGCAAACACTAAAATAGAGAAGTGCTGGAGCATTCTACTGGCTTCTGTAGAAGCCATTCTACAGGGAATTTAGCCATTCCTTGCCCTGCTGCTCAGCTCCCTACCTCTTCACTTCTGGAGCCACTCATTTGGCAAGGTGGCTTGAAGCATCTGAAAAGATTCTGCAGAAAAAAAAATAAATGGTGCTGGAAGAGCTATCCAAGTAACAGGAAAAGAATCAGAGAACTAAGACGCAAAAAGTCAGAAAGGTAGAAAAGAAATCCCACTTTTGACTCTTTGTGCACATCAAGGCTACTACCCATTATGTTAAGGTGTCTCAAATGTGTAGGAAGAAAGAAAAAGAACAATAAAAATTTCCTCTGGCTAATTTTACCCAATATAGAATAAAATCCAAATGAAAGTAAGAATAAGTTGATTAAATCTGACATTAAAAATACATTCCTACCAACTTGTTTTTGCACATGAGTCACCACAAAAACAAATGTTTTGAAAAATTAAAGGAACCACCAGATATAAATCCTCCTCAGTTCATTAAGGCAGGAATTTCATTCAGTGAAAAAAGCCTTGAAAACAAAGACTTACTTGGCTAGCCATCTAACACTAAATAGTGATTAATTTTCTACTACCACACTCCCTATTAGTATTACTCCCAAATGTTCAGTTTAATTTAAGTACTTTCTGATTCATGAACAAGGGAATAACATACAGCTATAAAAAGGTAATCCAATCCTAAAACAGCCTTAACCCCCATAATCTGCACTTCAATGGCAAGGGAAACTATATAGTTTTGAAACTGTAATCAAGATTTTTTTTATTTCTTTTTTTCAAACACACACACTGGAGCTGTCCTTTGCTCCCATCACTCATTAGATTACAATAAAATGACCATGCTCTCTTTATGGTGGGAACACAGCGACCCTGGGGTGATTTATAATCTTGTGAAACCCTGTCCACACTGCTGACCAGACTTTCTTTTTTTTCTTTTTGAGGTCACTATCTGTTTCTCCAACTGATGTCTTCCTGCTGTGACAACACTGTTGGATAGCTGTCAGCATATAAGTATGTTTCAGGCTACATATTATCTCTGCACACACTTCTTGTGGGCTGTTGTTTGGGGCTTTTTTCCTGCTGAAAAAATTTCTGTGCTCCGTGTTTAGGCAGAAATAGGATCATTCTGAGAATTTGTCATTAGTTTAATGCCTAACCCAGAGAAGGCAACCAGAAAGGAGAATAATGAAATTGATCTCCTAATTACAGAAATAATACTGTTTCTTCTGAACTTATCAAACTACGATTGACTACGTATCTTGCTGCAATCTTTTTATCACATATGTTTTTCCACTTCAGGAACAAAATATGTTATTCTATGATTCTATGATTCTAAAATATCGGGAGTATTGCTCAATAAGCAGAAAGTATTCCATAGATGAACATAAATGAAAGTTTTGAGAAATGTCTGTAAGACATTTTTAAGCAGAAAAAAAGGAGAGAGAGAAACAGATAATATACAAACACAGCACCAAAAAAGACATAAAGCAGGGAACTTTCACAAATACTAGAATGAATATGCAATTTTCTTGTTTATTAAATAAACGTACTTTGAGAAAATATTTCTGAAGTCTCCCCTCCCTCAACATATTTGCTCTATGAAGAAAACAGCTGTCTACGGTACACTTATTTCACTCATTCTAATGGAAAGTACTGCTAGCTTTACTATCAACAAATATTTTTAGCAATGTAATTTAAAAAACCCTTAACTTGATAGAGTGCTTATTCCTCACACATTTTAAACAACAGCACTCTTAAAGTATACAGCCTTAAAAGTATGCATAATTTTATACTTCTCTTAAAATGACTTAATATTATTTACACAATCAAATATTAATCATTAAAGATAAGTCAATTAGACCCAAACAGTGACTTTGTTATGACCCCTCGGCAAGATACCTTTCTATAACCTCAGGTGAAAGTTTACGATGATAATAGCCACCATCTCCCCCTCAATTGCCCAGGCTATGCCAGGAATTCAGCCAACTGTCCTGGGTGTCACCATGTACAGCACTCCCTAATTAATAATATATGGATAAGATACATAAGCAGCCTCTCCCCTCATCTGAGTGTCTGTATAACAAAAGTTTCAACTTAGTTATCATTAGAACTTGATCAATTAATAGCAAAATTTGCATTGAACTGAATGTTGTAACACTTCTCTTTAAAAGCAAATACTTGGCTGATCCACACAGTATCAGTTGGTTCCTACCTTTCCCCACCCAAGTTAGTGGCATTTTAAAAGAGTTTTCAGTGGAAGTAGAAATCAGGTAACTATCACTCAAAACAATATCAGAAAGCTGTGAGTAAATATAACAGGTAATTGAACAATGCACAAAATTTCAACAACTTTCTTCATATCACAGACTGTAGCTAAACATGTAATTTTTTTTTGTTGAGAATTTAACTGTTCAACATTCTAGTGAAGACAACAAAATACAGCATTTCAATCATTTGTGCTTGCCAGTTTCTTCACCTGCCAAGTATCTGGTTTAGAAAAACGGAATTATATGCAGTCTTCACAATATTGCACTTGATATTTAAAAATTAAATAGGCTGACGCTGGAGTTAACATCAGCTATTCTTTATTGTTTTATTCATCACTGTAAGCTGTTTCAGAAAGATTTAAAAAAAAAAAAAAGTATTTCACTTTATGAAGATAAGGACAAATTGATAATTGTAGCAAAAAAGTCAGGTTGTCCTTTGCTCTCAAGGAGGTAACCTACTGTTTCACTCCTCTAAGGACTTGCTTAATAAGATGAACAAAATCTCTGGGAAAAAAAAAAATCAATTAAAATTGAGAAAAGTCCCTTAGGATAAAGTTAAGTTTGTCAGTCCATGCATTTCTCAATCATTCCTTAAGTCTCTTCGAAGTTATACATACTTAGTGCATGTTCCTAAGTATCATTCTTTTTGGTAAAAAGGCAGTTTCACTAGTGAATACTGAAAACAGATGCTGAATCAGAAAGAGCTGCTGGATAAAAGACGGGTTAGGAAGTAAAATATCTGATAAATGCAGAAAACACAATTGGAAACAAAGCACATATTCCTAGGATTACAACATCAAAAGTCATTGGAAGCTGCTAAGATAAAGAAATTCATATATTGAACCATTCACTTACTAAGTCTTTTTAACCAGGGCCTTTTAGGGCCTTTACCATGCAGTGTATCAGGAGGTGGGGCAGAGAGATTATCCATTCAGCCCACAAAGTACAAAAAGCTTTCCCAATCTGCAGCCCTGAATAGCCACCAATGAACCCCAACTTAGAAGAACAATCAAATAACAGAACAGGAAAGCCAGGAATACTTTCTCTTAAGCGCTCTTCATCCCATTTGCTGTTAATTTAAATTTACTAAAAAAGAAAACAAAGCAAACAAACTCTTCTTGCTCTTTCCTATGCAAAACAGCAACAACAGTATAACAAGTATTATATATGCTTTTTTTGAGAAAGAAAACCCAGCTGTTGCATTGATTACTGTCACAAATTATATTGCAAGTGTATACTTTTACATTAAAGTACTTGTCACTGAACCCTGAATGTGCCTCAACAGCATGGCCCAACATTATTTGGCAAATTATATTGCACTGATCCAAAATTTCCCACCCAGTGTGTTTTGGATTAAAAAATAAATAAACAAATTCTATATATATTATTCCTTAGACCTCAGACTGTGTCTGCATGCTGTTACGTAGGATGCTGCATTTCATTGTACTTATGACTAGTAATTTCAGTGATGGAGAAATGACCTTTATACACCACAATGCCTTAAAAGCATTTTAAATGAAGAGACAATACACAATTATACTTCAGATCAGAAGAAAATACAAGTGGCATGCCTATCCAGCAAAGTTACTGGAAAAAGAGTATGCCTTTTCAGCGTATTTCATATCTGGGACAAAATCTGCGTACAGACATGTAAAGAAGGATTCAGTTGCCTGAACTGTAAAGTTTTATTAGTCCCCATGGGATACCATCACGACTTCCAAGAAAACCTCCTGAAAGTCACTTGTCATATCTGCCAGCCCTTAAAGGTGTCACTGGACGCTCTCACACACAGAGCACCTCAAGTGGCACTAGAGGTACACACTCAGGCAATTACATTGGGACCAACTTAAAGTAAGATTATTTACCTCTAACTTAAGGCATCTAGTAGTGTCTAAATCTGAACAAGTGAGACTCTGAACAAGTGAGACTCTTAATAAGTGAGGAGTAAAAACTGGCACCCCTAGAAAGCAATTATCTTGTCTATATTATCATACTTTAAGAACAGATTAATGGCTTTTCTGGAGGTGCCCATCCCTCTATCTTCACTATAAAGGGGGTGTAGCTCCAATATATGTCACATATATATATATACACATATCTGAGGCAAAAGGACTGAAATTCACCAACAGTCATGCTGCCTTAAAAATGTATCAAGACGCTTCATATCTACTGTATGTTAAGGAAGAGTGTTTAAAATCATGTATGTAGAAAGCTGTTGTCTATGCTGCTGCTGTTGTCGAAGGAGATGTAGTCAAAACAGTCAAAGAAGTCTAGAAAGCTATTCCGTGGAGCAAATGTAGGCGTCTACTCTAGAATAATGAGTCTTCCTTTGACTGTCTTGACTAATCTGACATTGACTAAATGTAGGTGTTTGTACCCAGAGTTGAATTCTTTCCTATGAGCTTGATCAGCTGTTTGAATATGGGAGCCTAGTGCCATCTGTGATGCTGTGCAGTGTCCAAAACATGCAGACTTGCCAGAGCACCTGAGAAAGACTTGCACTCCTCTGAATGGCAGCTATTAAACAGAGAAGATACCCTAGGGCCTTCCAAATGCACCTAGATGCCTGTGTTTATGCAACTGAATCATGTCCTACAACTCCAAATAGCAAGTTAGTTTGGAGTAGCTAATGCATTAAAAAGATATGTTAGCTTACTTGAAAGTTACTTCTCCATGTGCAAGTCTTTTACCTTGTTGGCCTGAAACTAGGGACTGGAAGATTTTCCTTTGTCAACCTAAAAACCATTATTCCTTCAGATACTTAACCCTGGATTTCTACCGTACCATGTAATAACCTCAGTCATAAATTTTTACCTGTGCTCCTAAAGTAACTTTTTTATTTGGACAAAAATACCTACATTTTTAAAATGAATGATGGTGAATGTGTCTTTCAATAGCTAAAAGAAGCGAAGAAAAAGAGACTCCATAAGTTTTTTCATAAAATATTATATTCTTTGGCTACAGAACATTAAATGCTTTCTCTGTCATTATCACAAAGGTTTAAAATATTAGGAGCTGTTAAGATTTTCACACAGTCTCCACCTGATGACAGCCAGCCCATAATGATAAACATCAATGCGATAGTAACCACAAATTTGTTATTACTCTGAAGGTGAAGAATAAGAAAGCACATCATAAAAATTTGTTCTGCACACCTTCTGTGATATTTTAGACATTTAAGCTGTTGTTACATGTCATTACTCTGTCAGTAACAGATCAACTGTAAGAGGTTTTCCATATATTTCCTCATCATTCCTTCCCTTCACCTCCAGTTCTCACTCATCTAAAGGTTCTTGTCCCTTGCTATAAATCATGCTAGTTCAGCTGTTTGGCTGGCTGTGTTCCAAAATGCATGAAATGAAAGCAAAAAAAAATGAAAACTCTGGAAGTCTAAGAAGTGTTGTTTTGCTGTGGGATTTGTTTTTTTCATTGCTGTTGGTTTTCCCTGTTTAAACACTTCTATTTCACTGAACCAGTTTAGACAACCAAAGAAAGAATTGAATCAATGCAACTCACAGAACAGAGCCATTGGCAAGATCAGGGAAGGGAACCTCCTAAATAGCTGCTATATGAACAGTTAACATGGAGCCACTGTCCTAATTCACAGCTACAAATTTTTTAATAAAAACAAAAAAAAAAAAAAAAAAAAAAGAAAGAAAAAAAAACCCACTATAGTTTTGGATGGATAAATAGTTGCCAGAAAATAATAGGCAAAAGGAGGAAAACTATGAATTACGTGCTAAGAGAGTACAGTGCAGAAGTCTCGCAAGCTCCAGAGATTCGTGGTCCTGTTGAATCCAAAAGAGCTGACACAGGACACCAAGAGCCTCCTGCTTCTGCCCAGACCATTAGCATATGCTGGCATCAACAATGAGGTCCTGCAGTTCCAGGAGGCTGGGCTGTTATATGCAAAGACTGCAGGATTCATAAACCTGATGAAACACGTGATTCAGAGATATCTCAGCACCGAAGCATCAGTATCATCTTCCACTTGTGAGTACACAGTTTGGGTTGGCCTCCCAGCTGTTGTCCCAACCTGGTAATGGTGAACAGCTAAGGAAATGCATTAGATAGGCAGCTGTCTTCAACGAATACTAACAGCTTCATTCAACAGCTAGTAACAGCTTAAGGAGTATAGAAATATTCTAAGAAACACTGGTCATGATCATTGTCTTCTCCTGACTTGATTCCCTATAAGGGAAAAGCCAAGACTGCTGAAAAAATCAAAGATTGTGTTAAATGTGAGATACAAAATTAGAGTGCTTCTGGAGATACCAACTTCTGACATGCCTCGTATTTGGCAGTCTCAAAACATCCTACATTCTGGAAGGACGTTTAATACATTTCACACGTCATGAAGGAGCTGGCTTCATAACATGATCCTATCGCACCTCAATATGTTGGTTAGGGTTATGTTGAAACACTGCCATTATTTAACTGGGAAGTAAGTGGTCAGCATTAGTTAGTCTTCTTGGAAGTTGAGTCTTACAAGCCGAGCTTAGTCAATTATCACCAATTAGTATATTCCTATGCAGAAGACTTAATGCCAGCTGCATTTTCATTTCTGAATCTGGATAGCCAAAGTTGTTATACATTCATTAGACCTAAAAGACTATGTTCAGGATTGGTGTTCTACTACCTCTTTTATTAATTTTTTAGTTACATAAACTGTTCAAAACTAAGTATGTGCTTCTGTGGCGGCTTGAGTGCTTGCCCATTGAGGCCACCAATTTAGAGTGTTGTCCTCCTCCTGCTCCCAAGTCTTCCACTGCCACCCCTTCCTCCACACTGGCACTACAGTTTGTGCCATGTAGTGAGACACTTTGGATGACTGGTCTGACTGGATACCGGTGCTTCCAAAACCGAGAAAAAAAAAAAAAAAAAGAAAGAAAATTTAAAAAGGGGAAAAAAGGATTAATTTTCAGCTGGTCTGAGCAGGGAAACAACCTGCTTACCATACTTCTGTTTAATTAGAACACTGTTGTTCAGGGACAGCGGAGAGTTCTTAACCTTGTCTAGCAGAAATGTGTTGCAGCCTGTCTTCATCTACATAAAATGAAAATGTGGTTATATCAGAGCATTCATCTCACTTTTAATTTAGCTTGCATAGGTGAGAATATTAGTGAAGACACTGCTGCAATGCCTTCATCAGGAACTGGCAACTGTAATGCTTGGTACAGGCTTTTAAAGGGACAATACTCTAGCTGCTAGACCACACTGCCAGGTCTTCACTGCTCCTGTCACACACGCTGGCAACTGCTACAGTCACGCTTGCCTTCTGCTATGAAAACATACCCTAATAGTGGCTAATGCTTCCCTGGGTGCTATCACTAATTCTTGCCCCACAATTCCTGCACCCCCTGTGCACATTCTTCTTGTGATACTGTAAGCACAAAATACAAAAGACTAAGTTCCAAAAGGACCGCAAACTTTCATGTCTTTGTGGACTGGTGAAGCAGGCTTGTCCTGCATCTGATTTACTTCTCCATTATCATCTTTCAGAGATTGGCTCTTCAACTAATTACAAGATCCTGACTTCACAGTTTTAAAAAAACATCCCTTAAAACACAAAAATTCTTCTTTCTTTTTTTTTTTGGAAACTGCATGTAAAGCTAGGCCAATGAACTTTGAAGTTTGGTTTGGTTTTTACCCAAAAACATAGATTTTAAGAATCTTGCCTTCTATACACTTATAGGAAAAAGAACACAGCACAATCTGTAACCCCTTCTTATGGCCCTCAGGTTCTGAGTGCTCCTATTCAAATAAATGTGCCCATCTCAAACCTGAACCTGAACTACAGCTCTTCTATAAACTCCATCGAGAACCTCAGCACAGCATTCCTCCAAAGTGCACAACTGCTTCTAATAACTATTAACTCTGCTGGGACACTCAGTAAGTGAACCAATAACAATTACGTTTTGTTGTGGATAAGACCTATACTACAGGAGCCGAAACAGCCACCTGGACTAAGAATACTAGTTTCCTACAAGGTTTGCGGCTGTTCATCACCAGATACGCTATCGGAAAGCAAAACGGTACTGCAAATCAAGTTAGTGATGAGCAAATATTAAGCAAATTGAGTTTACTTATTCCAGAATAAGTGAACAATACAGCTTTATATTCCACAAAGAGCACGGAATGAGAGAGATTATTTCCTGCACACGCAACACCAGGTAGGACCTACACAAAACCTAAGCTCTCCATTTGAAAACTGACACCTTCATGGTAGCAATTACATCAGACTCTACATACCAGTGAATGGACAGTCCCTCTCCAATGACAGCACCAATGGACCAAAATTCAGAGATGCAAATCTTAGTGTTTTACTGCTGTAATCCTCTTCCTGTTCCTACAGCTCACAAGTGCTGTTAAGACCCTTCACTGTCCTTAATAAAAGCCAACATGTCAAAAGATAACAAATACCAGTAAGAAGCTATATAAACAAAACACAAATTTAATAAGAAATTCTAATTCTATGATCCATTATAAAATACTAACAAATAGAATCTTGATATTTTTTAACTGTGCCCTTCTAAACATGTCTGAATGGCATAAACATTTTGCTTAGCCTATGTCTGCTCTTTCCTGCAATTTGTTTACTGCCTGTATCTGAATTGTCATTTGATAATGTCATGCATTGGTCAGATGTTTTCATACCTTTTTCCTGCTAATTCCAGAAAATGTTCTATTAATGGACTATTCCTTGAGCTTGCTTCAACAATCTCAATTAATTGCTGGATTACTCTAACTATAGTCAATAGTCCTTAATCATATGTTTTCTCTCACACTGTTTAACATTTAATAGACCTACTTGCTAGCAGGCTAAAGATTAAAAGCTCCTTCCCTCCACTCCCCACCCCCCTTTTTTTTTTCCTTTTGAACAGTAGTGCTTCAATGCTGCCTGATCCTGAAAAGTCACAAGATACTGTACTTTAGAGCATGGGCTCTATAGTTAAATCTATAGTTAAAGAATCACACCTGGAACATCTGGTATTGTCTGTACTTAATGTCCCTAACTCAAATCACTTCCTTTTTTATTCTGGAAACAGGAACCACTCAAAATACTCTTGAAACTGATTTTCATTAAAAGTGCAATTGTTATAATTACTCATGACATTGGATCTAGACTTTTCCTAAGAATAGAAATCCACAAAGTCCCTTCACATAGTACACACCATCTTAAAAGCACCCTGCCTGAACAAATACCGACTCTTAAACAACAGTTTCATTAAAAAAAAAAAGCAACTTGAAGAATATCATCTTCTTACCAAGTGGACCTGGTTTTGGGGAGTACTAAGGCAAATGTCTGCTCACTTCAGAGTTCAGCTTTTGCCATTCTTTACTGCAGTTAAGCCAGCAAAACTAACACGACTTCACTCATTCTGCAGGAGTCCCACCACCTCTGTTCCTGCAGCAACGGTGTTGTTATTAATGAAGTTCTCTTTGCCACGCCAAAATTTTTACGCTTTACATCTGTACAGTCCCACCACCCAAGACCACAGTTTACCAAAAACAATTAGGCTGTGCAAGTATAAACAAGAGCAAAATACATGTTACGATGAGCATCTGAAAGAAAAAAGGAGTGCAAAGGGAAGAAAAAAAAAAAAGGCAGTGAAAGATTTAATGAGCTCAAGCTATTTAACTTATCAAAGAGAAGGAGTGAAGATCTGAAAGTACCTACCCAGGAAACAAAATTTCAATAATGTAAGCAGTTGATAAGCATGTAATAATCATACACAGAAGGGAAAAAAAAAAAACAAACAGACCCAACAAACCAAACAAAAACCAAAATACGCAACAGAAGGTAGACACTAAACAAATTTAAGAGTGAAAAGTGAAGAATCCCTATTACCTTAGATTTGAGAAAACTTGATTATTCTTCTGACGCACTTCAAATTATTATTTAACCTAATGCAAAAATCCAAAACCTCTACTACACAGGTAATATTTACAGGTAATATTTATCTTTTTTTTTTTTCTTTTCCTAGCATTACAGGTATAAGGTGCCTTGATCTGTCTTTCCTGACTTTGCTTGTTCACTCACAAGCAATAGTGAGCCCTCGATGCTTTTCATGAATGCAAAACATCCAGCGCCCTGTTTGCAATTTCATCATTAAAGTCATTCCGCCAGTTTCTTAAGAGGACCCCTACTTCCAGAGAAACAGCTCTAATTACCAAATTCCCTGAGCAACAGACCCGAGCTAGCTCCAGAAAGTTAGTGAAAGAGAGTCACGCTGATATGTTGTTATCTATGATGAGATGCACACACAGAAACAAAATGAGAAACCTGAACTAATGGGGTTCGGTATGTGGAAACAGCTTATGGAAGTATTTGGAAAGTGGTATAGAATAAAGAACAGCACAAGCCAGTATGTGCCTTCGTGCACCTCCTACGTTACAGTGACTTACCTACATGCCCTAGGAACTAGACCTAACTAAGCCAGTGTGGATAAAGGAAGAGTTTCAGTAATTTAGTGTGGCGCCATAGTGTTGGAAAAGGCTTTAAGTACATTAGATGCCCTACGTATTACCAATTAAAAGCCTTTGATAGTTTAGAACCTTATCAGCAAAAACTATTTTTTCACTAGCAAAAAAAATGATTCTATTTTATTTTGCATCTGCAATTACCTGAATCAAGAGGCAGGGAAATATTTGGAACTTCTTGCCAAACTTTTAAGGAGAACATTTTGCTACGAACGACTCATTGTCTGCATACATATATTCTCCTTTGAACTGCTTTCATACTTAACTCCAACAACTTTAAGAATGGGTGGAAGCAATTATTTCTGGTTTGGTAATCCAGAGAAAAAATGGCAGTAGAACCATAAAAGGCACAGTGCAGAATATTTTAAGATTCACAAGAACACACATTGATCCAAGAAAATTCATCAGGGCTGATCTAAACTGCATATTCCCCTTCAAATGGCTTAAAGGATAGTAGAGAATGGTGCTTGATAAGACAAATCCATTTCAAAGTCTTACAAAAAATAGCTACAAGAGATGCAACTGTAATGAAACTCTTTGAAACTAGTAGAAGCCTCGAATACTAGCTCATTTAGACATGAATCTATTCTTCTGGAAACTGATTGCAGATTAGAGACATTTCCAGAGCAGTAACTAAAATACAACACAATTATGCCCAAAAATAAAAAGAAGCTCCTGATCGTGAGTTGTTTCATGATCAGGTTCATGAGCACAGATACGCAATGGTAAAAAACGATTTTATTAAAAGCAACAATTAAAATATTATTTAGATTTCTAAGAACAATCATGAAGCTGCAGAACTATTCACTAAATAGCTCAGGCTTAATTATATTTTTATCATGTTCAACAATGGCTACAAATATAATAAAAAAAATTATTTAAATTGGAATCTGAAATAACTATGACTCTTAAAGCTTTCAGTTCTGACAGACTGCCATCTCAAATAAGAAAAACAAAATCAATTTTAACCTAGGACTTTGAGAATATTAGTTCAGTGCAAAATGGTCAATAAGGAAACTTCAACCTTCACAGGCACTAAAACATACTTGAACCTTAGAAGCTGCCCATATTGATAGCCCATGCATCTACTATGACAGGAACATGATGCCTGAAAAGCTTAATCCAAATACCTCAACTGCATCATTTTTATTTGTATCATCCATGCCCACACAGTTCATCCATTTCAGGTTGCTACATATGTCTGAGCTCACTAGTTGTGCCAGAAACAAGTGCAAAATTGCATTAATCTCGTTTTATCTCCATTTATATAGAGATCTGATAAATCTCATGAATATGCCTGTCCCCATGATCCTCTGAATTACTTCAAAGCCCAATACATTAAGAAAAAAAAAATGGATAAACAGAACATCTTGGGGAGAAATGGAAGTAAACAAAATTTACTCTTCACTATTTAGTCAATCAATGCCTTATAGAAGTCACTCTTTCAAACACATATCATCATCTTAGAATGGTGATAATAAAATAATAATCACAATAGTAACGGCAATGGTGAAAGATAATGACAATAACTTTATTGACTTAAATCTATCCCCCTCTATCCCTACACATACAGTTTACAGGGTTCCCTAGCAGTATAATTTAACAGAATAAACAAAAAAAAAAATTAAAACAAACAACCAAACAACTTTTATAATTAAATATACATTATAGCAGCTCAAAAGGTATTCTTATGTTGTTCAACTTGAAATTCAAAGGCCAGATGTCCATGTTTTCATTTGAAGCCTTGCTTGCAGCCACAACAAATGCTAAATTAGTAAAGAAACTGAAAGTATTCAAAGAGAAACATAGCTTTGGGAAGGGCAAGGCAGTAAAAAATATATATATTATGTCAACAAACTTAAAATATGACAAGTATATATATTTGTAATTTTTATTAACAGAATTAGTAATTTCAGTGACCAATTACCCTGACAGCAGCCCTGATCATTTTAAATACAGGGTGTGTTTAATTTAACATTAAACAAGCTTCTCTTTGAAAGCTTCTGAGGAGCAGTTAGTTGCTTGGTAGTGTTTTAATATTGACCTGTCAGAAAAGGAAAGCTAGAAAATGCAGACCTGATCTGCTCAGTCACACCCATGATATCCCAGTTAAGTCTACACACAGCAGATAAAGAATTACAGTCATATTATTTAAAAACACTATCCCAGAATCAGTATTTGAACAGCAGTCAGATTCAGTAAGTAATCAAAATGAAGTAAGAAAAGAAGTCTATAAAATATTGCAAAAATATCTCTGCCTATTTTTCAAGCCCCTTTACGAAATGGAAGCAGGATGGTTAAGCTATTTTTGGCTGAGTTCCCCTTGTCTACCCCAAACAGTTATGAAAAATGAACTTAAACACTTTCAGTGAAAATTAAGGTAGAGAATGAAAGTAAAAGATTCTACATGTTAACCCTTTTACGTTCCAGACTATCACTGTGCAACAAGTAATGTCAGTTCTTTAGTAAATGGGTATTGGAATCTTCATAAAGAAACTGCTTCAGGCAGCAGGGTCTAGGTTGAGTTTATGGCCATCTTGCTATTGCCTCCAAATTCCCTGCATCATAATGATCAAAGCAATCTATATTTTAGGTGTCTTATGTACCAGAGTGTTTAAAGAATTATTACTGTTTCAGAGACAATATATATGAACAACTAAAAGCTGCTGAATATTCACTACCATGTGAAAGACTGGCATTTGTTCCTGTTAAAGAAACGTGCTAATGACTTTCAAAGATAGAGCAAAGCTCAACACCTTTCATACAGCAGTGAGTACCCAATTCTAGACTTTGCAAAAGACTTAGCACAAACATTCCTAAATCCCCTGACATCTTCAGAAATTCAGACAAAAGACACCCTTCCTGATTACTCCTCCTAGTAAATCTCAGACATTAGATTTTAGCATAGACAAATGCCAAATGAAAAAAAAAATAAAAATCAATCAAACAATTAAAACACCCCACTAAATTTCACTATACAACAAAGGAGGCACAGTGAATGTTACATAATTTACAAAAACTGCAAGACATTATCATTAATCCTGCTGACAAAGGAGGAGCTGTAGTTTTTCAGTACTGGGATCATTACGCTGAAGAGGCAGCAAAAAAAATGGCAGAATTGTGTTACTTAAAAAAGCTCAGTTTTTTTTTTTCATTCAGAAATTGTAAAGTTATTTCTATAGCATGAAATTCCATATATAATGCATGCTAATTGTGATGAAATCAGATTAGAGAAAATGCCAGAATTCACAAACCAAATAATCAGACACCCTACAACTGCTTCCTGAAAAAAGTATCTTGTGTCTTACAATGACTTTCAGCATTGCGCCCATGCTGAACCTTCTTTGCATGCACGAAAGACCTGAATGAACATCACTTCCAACAATAAAAAGTACCTTTTCTTCGCTGGGAAAAACTTGGTGGTATACATTATCTATCATCTTGATACAGAAAGTTAAGCAGTTAAGCCCCTTACAGTTCAAAATACCCCATAAAGTCTACAAACCATTACTGCCATCAAAAATGAACTAAATGAATATTTCAGAAATTCATTAAAAATTAAGAATACTCATTTTTACAACTTCCTAAATTTAGCAGAATATGTTCTTCTGCCAAATTGTTTTACATTTAAGAGGAGATTGTTATTCTCAGGAACCTACTGTTAGCTTTAGAACTGAAATGCAATTTTTCATACGTTCTTTTAATAAAATGGATTGCATGTATCTCACAAATTCTTACAATAGAAACTAATCCTACCATCATCAAGGTATACTATCCTGTATTTTAAGCACTATGAATAGTATCTGAAGTATTTTATTTAATAGAAGAAAATTTTCATCATTTATTGAAATGTTCCAGGGCAATGCCTCGAAAATGCTATCTGAACACTGTTACAGCTTAATTCTGTAATTCATGAACTTCCGTGATTTGACTCTGAAGAAACTGCAACATTTTTTAACTCATTTCACCCATTTCCCATACACTAAAACTTTAAATTCCTACCTCTGAGAAAGCTGGCTCTAGACCAAACACTTCTGACAGAAATTATCATTCTTCATCCCAATAACAGTGATAGTGAAAATAAAAATAACAGGCTAGGAGCCAATCTTACAACCCAATATTCCACATACTCTCTCCATGAAACCTCCTATTCAGCATTAATACCACAATTCCAAATGCTGCCTTCTGCTCTAAACCCCATTTTGTTTATTTTGCAGCCTCACAAGTAAGGTTTCTCCATAAGGCAGCCTTCTCCTACCTGTTATTAACTATCTCTATCTCTTATAGCATCTTAAATTCTTTTCCAGTTGTGAATGACCTCTCCCTACCATTCCCCATGTAGTTCACATCAGCAAATTCACAAAGCAACCTTTGGAGACACGGCTGTTGACCCTTATGTATTTGTATGTATGATAGATTCTTAGACATGGATATAAAAAGGGGGTGTTCAGTGACACTAATCCCACTTTATCTAACAACCATGTGAAATTAATATCATCAGTGTTGTAGACAGTGCTAGGGGAAGAACAAAATAGTGCTATGTCCGTTAAAGAGAAAGGTACATGGAAAGAGAATATGCACCAAAACAGGACAATTTCCAATGCTGCATCTGCAACATCAGTGAAACCATCAATTATCTTCTTAGACTTAAAAGATACCGACTTCCACAAACTGACAAAGCTCTGAAGTACTGCCACATACTTAGCTTGACAAAAGTCTCCAGATGATGAAAACACACTCTAAAGACATACCAAACTTTGGTTTTCTATTTAATTTTGTCCACATATATAACTTTCACGGTTTTTTATTCTGAATGGCTTTTATATTTACCTCTTTCCAGAAAAGAAGGGTACTTCAGGAGGATGGGAAATAAACGCCTTTAGAATTCCTAAAGATCAAACTCGAAGTAACTAGCTGTAGCAAAACCCAGCTTGCTCTTCTTTTTTGCCAGACTGAAGACAACCACAGAAAGAAAACAAGAGCGATTTCTTTCCTTTTTTTCCCCCTTCCCTCCCCTTTAGAAGTACTAACAACTTTTCTAGTTTAGCCACTGAAGGAGGAAAGTGAAAATCCTTTTGAAATTCAGCACTTAACACCTATACGGTAGGTGATAATTGCTGCATTCCAAGAGGATTAGCACCGTGGAACCCACTTTACAGTGAAGTCAGGCCATTCTGAACAGAGTGAAGTTTTGCTAAAACCATGCCTACTCCGGGAAATTTTGAGTTTCCCACTGTTTTTGTGTAGACAAGGTTCTTGTAGCTTCGGATGTATTTTCATCAGGTTTGCAAAAAGCTGCTGAAGAAATCAACTGGTGTTTAAAACGGGTTTTCTGTTCTAAGTAATAATAATACTGGAATAAGGGTGTTCCTAAAGTACAAACTAGTAAAATTCATAGCTTGTGAAAAGTGCACAGGTTGTTGTAGCATAGCTTTTTTATTTTCTTTTCTCTAAGATCCGGCAGGACTACTATGAGCTAGGCGCTCACAATAAAACAGTAGTTGGTAACTTTGTATTTTATCAGAACCCAGAGGTGTAAGTGATACTGTCAGATCATGCACAGCTATAGGACATGCTTTCTATATTAATATATATGCCATTACCAGAGGACAGAAAAGTCCCAAAGGCAGCAGGAGGGATGAGTGATGAAAGGCCTCTCAAAAAAAAAGAAGAACAATTTAGGGCTTTCGCTCCATCTTCCACTAACAGACCTCTTTGGCTCAGCCTAAGTTCCGGGGTTCCCACTGTGCAGCACCTCCTGCAGAGCAGAGCATGCTCTGTAACAAGTGGGCTTCCTCTACCTGAACAAGCCAAGATATGTGGGGCATGGAAGATGGCGCATGCCCAGTCTCATCTTTCTTTACCACCAGAATACGGCTGGGGGGGGCATCCAAAGGCTGAAATCATTCCGTACCTCAGTAACCAACTGCATCTGGTTTGCTACACACAGCAAGCCAGCTTGCCAAGATTCAGTAGAGCAGATTTCCGAGAGAGGAATGTGGCTTTCACTGGATTCATATATTTTTCTTTCAAAGATTTTTACCTCTCCCTTCATAAGTGCTGACCCCTCCCGTTTCCTCCTTTTAAATGCAGCGTTGAAATCCCCATGTAATCAATACACAATTCATTCCCCAGACTAGGGTCATAGCACTGCAGTTAGGATGCAGGACTATTTCATGGCACACAGGATGACGATACCTAAAATTGAAGGCACAGTTTCCCCCTCTCCTGCCAATCATCATTCACTTCTGTCCCTCTTGCCCATTCACATGTAACAGCACAACTGCTGATGAAATGTTTCCCCAAAACAGATGAGGGTAATAAATATAATACTGAAAAAGGGAACGGGGGGGGGGGGGGGGGGGGGCGGGGAAGGAGGGGGGGTGGTGTGTGTTAAGCAGGCAACATTTTTAACCTAGACCTGATCCTGTACAGGAAATGGTCACACACAGTTGTACAGGCATAGCTGTACAGGAATGCAATCACAATGCCTGGAGGAAGCAGGAGACAAAATCATCTAAACCAGCCCTGCTGTCAAAAAGGGCTGTAAATCACAGCCTTACTCCTACAGAAAGACTATAAACACTGGAGATCTTTTATCTGATTAAGGAACTGTTTATCTGATTCCTTTACCTATCATATTTATGTGATACATTTATTAACACATCACCTACTAATACATAGATTTATTTCATACTTGTTTTTCATTAACTTTCAAGTTGCTGTTACTCTGTGCATGTATGAGTGCTCCAGCTATTGATCTCTGCAGAAGAACAACCCCTTTCACTATCTCTAGCTACATGCCAGTTATTTTAAAGGAAAAAAAAAAATATCAGAATATCAGGAAAGGTTTAACATGTTCAACTTGTTTATGTTTAAACCTGTTTATGTACAAACACATTTTTCTTTTCTCTGAGATTTGTAAGGTATGCCTCATGTTTCCTTGTTTTATGCCACACAGCCATTGCAAACGAAAGGAGGCTAAATTGAGAAAAGCTGGCAGCTGTAAATGTCAAGATTATGCCCTTCTTACTACTGATACTCCTTTCCACAAAGCCCTCAGATCCTCTGATCATCATATATGGCAAGTGAGCACTTAGGAATGATGTCAAACTACTTCGACATCCAGGCAACTCTTAAAACCAGGCAACTCTTACAGCGAAGATAACTCCAAACAGCCAAGCAGATTAAAAATGGTGACTGAAGACAGAATTTTCTCCCCGGCAAATTGCCAGTATTTTTTTTGAAAGGTAAACTCACGCTTTTAATTAGCATGAACACTCCTCCCTGTGAGCATTGCCACTGCCTGGATCGTCTTAAAAAGGAATAAAAATAGCATCCCACGACTGTGCTGTGGAGCTTAGACTTCCAGCAAGCACAACAGAGAATTTACAAACAATTGCCTGCAAGCTGAGCCATGGAAGCTGAATGTTCGTATAACCAAAGGTGAAGAAATTTTTAAAAAGCAAACAATGCCACAGTCAAGTAAATACAGAGTGAAGTAGGGTAAAGAAAACACATTTAAGCCCAGCAGTTTCTCCGCTTCTGTTATTGGTAGTTTTCAGTAGTTATTCATTCTTCTGGTTCTAGTAAGAAAGCTAAATCAAGGATGATTACTATCTTCTGATTTAAGTTCCCTTCCTTCCACAGTTCAAAATGAAGTGAAAGTTACCCTCTGTCTGGCCTGTCACGGTAGGCAGTGGTTCGAATCAAGGAAACTGGGTCAAGCATCTTTTAAAGTCAGTATTACCAAGCATCATTAACTATTTGTTTCTAATACAATGTTGTTTCACAGTTAAGATTTTGAATAACAATTTATTCCAGGAGTGGAAAATTAATATGCTAATAATGAAAATAACCTATATCCACTTCTCTAAAATCATGCCTAGAACACAATTATCTTTTTGCTTCCAATTTGTATGTCCCCTGCACCATTTTATAATTATTAGAAGATATTCCAGGGCATATGTTGCGCTGGTGCACAGCGACTTCTCTGGTGGTTGGCATCATTCAGCCCATGGACTTGTGAATCACAAAGCACACACGGCTTAGCAAATCCTTGTACGACACATGTCTCGCTGTTATCTTATTGCTTCAACGCAACCCTTGCTCTCCTATCACCAGTAGCGAAACACTTAAGTACAGATGGGCTGAGCATCACACCCCCTGGAAGTCATCCCCACATCCCTGCTCCCATCTCCAGACTATTAAAAGCACAAGGCATTTCTTTCCAAGCTTGGGATGAGCATTTACATCTGGTACCAATGCATTCACAAGGGTGTCTGAGTTTTCTTGCGGGGAAGGGGGTGGGGAGGGAGTTGCTGTGTGGATTTAGTAATTCCCAGAGGTCTTTTGTAGGTGTTTAAAAGCACCTCGAATTAGCTGAGAGACTCATTTGCATGGCAAGAGTGCCAACGAGTTCCTACATCAAACATTGCTGGGAGGTGCCTGCCCAGTAGCAGTGGGTACAACCAGCACTCTAATCACTGCTGAAATCATTGATAGCGCTGTCTATCCACACTATGACAGACAAAAGCTGAAATGTATTAAACATAGCAATCCATCATCCCGCAGATGGGAAGCAGGAGCCAACAGAGTTCAGAGGGAGCGACTCCCGCTGCTAACAATGGCTGTAGTACTGACAGTTCACTACTCCTTGCTCCTCACCGGGCTCTTCTCCCAGCTTCCCAAGAGCAATAAATGAACAGTCAACTGAAGAAGGATTTAAATGCTGCAGACTTGCTGACAACTATTATTCCAACTCAGAAAGCCTATAAACAAGTCTAATGAGACATCAGTTCTCTCCTAAAAAAACCAAAAACAAATAAAAAAAAACCCCAAAGGTTGTTGCATTAAGGAATTGTGAGTTCAAATAGGTAAGAACTCCCCAAAAACCCCACCAAACTTAAACGTGTTAGGTGTGTAAATCTCATCTGAATATACGAGAAGCTGACGAGCTAAGTATCTAGCAGTGGCAGCTGGTGACAAGCTACGAACAACAGTGCTCCAAATTAAGAAGTAATTTATGTGGAATACATCATTATTTTAACATGAAGGTTACAAAGCTTTAAAGGGAAGAGGAACAACTCCTGGACTTTTAAAGAAAAATAAGATCGGAGCAAAGTAATGCTATTTATGAACGTTGATTTTAATTTCCCGACTTATTTCTTGTAGGACACATGAGTCACACAATATAGCCAAAGGAAAAACTGCAACTGCTAACACCACATTAGTAAAATATAAAAGGGAAAGACACTTTTCTTAGCATTTCAGCCTTGTCGTTTCCAATTTTCTGCTCTTTGGACATGCTTGTATTCAAATTCTGGAACATCTATTCAGCATATCAATCCTAATTAGACAATCTGGGTCTGGAAAGGATGAGAGCTGGGTCATTTGCATAATTTAATCATAAATACTCAGTGATACATATTTCCAAATGCATTTGTACAATTATCTTTTCATCCTTGGGGCAATGGTATTAATATGATTAGGCAATATTTCTGGAAAAAACAGACAAGTATGCACTCTTTTTAACTGCAGCTTAGGGCGATATGAAAAATTAATTAATTTCTGAAGAAAATCAATTTCTGTACGTGACCACATTAGACACTGCTAAACCAAGACACAGAGTCCTTTCTCAATCAGAACATTTTATAATTCTTTTCCAAATTCTGATTGTTATATGAACATTTCAACAATAAAATTGCTATATTATTTAAATTATCTTAATACCGAGGCATGGAAAAGTGACTATTTCTTTTTCACATTACCCTGACAGACATCATGTTTTAAAAAATGTGTTGTTTAACCAGTCAATAGGAAACCTTAGTATTTGGTCTGAACTCATCTTATGTGATCTTTTATTAATGCACATTATACCGACTGAATTCAAGGACAGCAGGAAATAATTCAGCTCTGAAAGCCACAGCTTAAAAAAAAAAAAAAATACAACCACACTAACCTGAAGTATTTTAAAATTAATATAAGGTTGCTTCTTTGTTTGTTTTGCTACAAAGAATTAGATAAGGTGTTCCCTCAACAGAAGCATACTCATTACAAAAATGTTGTGACATATGTGGGATACAGCCAAGCACCCAGGTGGCTAATCTCATTTTTAGAAGAAAGATACTGCTTTGTATGTTAATTGGTGCAAAAAAAAAAAAAAAATTACATTTATGTTTTCATATGTACCATCTTTATTTCTTCTCAATCAACAGAAAAAATAGAAATTACTGCATGCAAATGTTCAATATTCATTTCATTTGCATGAAGGTGCTTGAACAATTTTTTTATTCTAACAAGCTCATTTTTCATGCGTTTTGTCTTTCATCCTAATCTAGCATCTGTCATTCCTTTTTGAAGTTATTATCGGCCCAATTCCCTCTTGGACATGGTTGCTGGGTGACCGGTATCTTAGCACCCACTTTGACAGGAACAGATGTGAATCTGATCAAGAGATTTCCCATGAGTACCTGAAATCACAAACAACTTTCAGGAAAAACAAACAGCCTTGCTGTCACCGTCCCTCTCTCGCCCTCCTTCCCATCCCTTCCCCCATCCTCCTCCCCAAAAAACGAGTACAAGAAAGTTAAGGCAGAGTTATCCAGCATCATTAAAACATTATTATTTGGCAGGTGAGCTCCCCAAATGGCTTTCTAGTCACTTCTGCCTTCAAACAGCGACTCTCAGCTTTAAGTTTTAATAACCACTCTTTGAATACTTCCAAAGACAACTGTTCGTTTCTAA
Source organism: Psittacus erithacus (assembly GCA_009867235.2). NCBI lineage: Eukaryota > Metazoa > Chordata > Aves > Psittaciformes > Psittacidae > Psittacus > Psittacus erithacus. The sequence goes on from WYDI02003333.1 coordinate 58,417, forward strand.
GGTCACCATCTTCTAAACGTTCTCACATTGAACTTGTTTCCGTCACATGAATGCTCTCATTTAAATCAATGGGATTACTCGTGTAAGCAAATTTCACATGCATACAAGCACCCACCAGTTGTTTTATAACACCTAACTCACATTTTGATTACAAATAATGTTCTTTGATCATTCCCACACTTGGTTGCCAGTATCTGTGAAACTCCAGCTTATGAACACTCCACTAGCTATGCCATGTGGGTACCAACAGTGGCAATATTTAGGAAGCTGCATAATCTTATTCCTACAAATCATCCAACTGAGACACTATAGGCAACAGGACTCTTCATACAAACCAAAGTTTCCTTTCTTCTTGCAGGATTAAGGCTTCAATGAGCAACCCAATATCACAGAGACTATATTTGCTGCACCACATGTGGTATGAAAAAGTATGAAGAAACCTGGGAATTACAGTGATATGCTTCAGAAATAAACTTGGAACTGTATAAAGAATTCAGAATTTCCAGAATAACCAATGTCCAAAAAAAAAAAAACCAACCCAAATGTGTCTAACAAACTATTTCAAGCATTTCTGTCACAAGAATCTCACCCCACATCAAACTCCAGAGCAAAGCTTATTCTTCTTGTTTTCCCAGGCACTACTCTAAACACAGTCCTACTTAGCAAAGAGAAAGGCAACATTTGTGATCCAAAGACTGAAAATTTGATCATACATATGTAAACTCAGAAGGCTGCATGTAACAGTAACACCGGGTAAATTTGCTTTAACATGCTGTCAACCAGCCTTTCACTTCTGTCTCTTCACCAAGCTACTCTTCAGCATGTTCCCAGCCCCATAGCCTCAGGGCTCTTGTCCCTGCTAGGGTTAGCAACTGCTTCCAACTAAGAATCCTCTGTATTTAGTTTTCACAGCACCTAATAAAATAGGGCTTCCATTAAATACTGTAAATTTTCATCTTAATTTTCTTCAAAATCCAGAGTGCTATGTAAGGAGAAGAAAATAAACAGGAGAGGAGAGGGAAAGAGGGAGTTTGATTTTCAAAGATCAGAACTGGTTCCTTCATTTTGAGTTGCTGTTTTATGATTAAAGAGATAACAAAGGAATTTCTTCCTCTCTAGTTTAGATGCAAAGAAAATTTAAGACTAACATTTCAATCACAATGAAGAATTCATTGCCACTGCAGCTGATCTTAAAGATTTCCCTTATTTACCACGAAATTCAAAGAGCAGTCAAAATTTTTTATTGGTAAGTCAAAGGCCTTACACTGGACCTCTACCTTCCATTAAAAATCATCTGGGAATAAAACCGTTCTCTTTGTCTTGGAAAAAATGTCTTTCTCTACCCACTCAGGCTATCAGTGTCACACAACAGTCAAACCTGTTGATGGCATCAACAAAAACTGAATCACTAAAAGCATAGGCCTGACTTAGAAAAAGCCGAAAAAGGAGCTTAGGGATCAGTACAACCATGTCTTTGAGGTGAATTAGAAAGGGACATTATGTACATATTTATAATAAATGCATAATGGTGATAAGTAATCACCATTTAGAAGATTTGCCCTTCAGTTTGCCAGTCAAAGGAAGCATAGGCTGTGGATAATGGGACTATGAGAATGCCTCACAAAACAGTTTGGTTATTCAGATCAGCAAATTCATGAATGGCTTAATAAAAACTGTATGGAAGAATTCACCAGAGTGAAAAGCAAACAGCGTAAATAGGTATCCTTCTTACTTCTTGCGGCAACACCATTGTTCCCATTTCTCACCTGCAAATCCTTTTTGCCCAAGCCAAAAAAGTGGCTACAAACTCAGAGCTAGGTGACAGTGGTAGCCATAATCCCACATGAAAGCCTCCTCTGCTACATCTACATGGAAGAGTAGGAAGTCTACAGCCAGGGATCATTAGCTGAGCTGTTTAGTCCTTCTGAAGTGTTAAGATGGTGTATAAAGAGAAAAGCGATCTATACAAGATGAGCAGTATTCAGATCTGTCACTCATTCACTAGAAACAGGTAGACTTATGCAGACACTTAACACCAATTTCAGCACTGACAATGTCTTTAAAGGACGGGAAAGATTGCCTGAGAATAGGAAATGGTTTCCACAAGAAGGTGGAAGCAAAGCCTGGAAGGTTTGCAGAGCCTCTGTGGGATAATAATTGCTGAGGCAAACTTAAGCTGAACAGAGCATTCACTCAGTTTGTTAAATAAATCAAATGCAAGCTAATTCCAATTTTAACATAACCCTGCAAGTGTGTAGATTCCAGATATTCGAATGAACTAAGGAACACTTTCCTGTCCTTAGGGCACAATGTTTTAGCTTAGCTCACTTACTCCAACCTGGAACTACACTGGAGAAACACTGGGACACTTTTAAGTACCATACCACCCCACCAGGGCGAGGTAACCACTCACTACATGGTATTTAGGCTTCTAACTCAAACCAAAGTACTGAAATAGGAAGCCATGGTAGCATCCATTCATTACTTTCACTGATTTCAACAGGAGGTCTGAACCCAGATTTTCCAAATCTCAAATTTTCAGTGTACCTGGGAGGAGGGGAAAGGTCATTTTGGAAGGAGGAAGAAAGGAGTCTTGGCATCTTCTTGCAAACTCTCTCACTGGGTAACCAAACCTTTTTGAACCTTGATCCACCATGTCCCACATCCCAGGGAAGCAGCCTAATGACCCACCTGCAGAGTCACACTCTTCTCCATAGACTGTACACCATGTACTGGCTACAGTCACTGCCTGCTCTGTGTTCACATTTCACATGCAGCAGAACAAAGCCTAAGCGATTAAACCCACAGAGTTCATGGTTTGAGGATTTAGCCCATACTGAAGAAATGCTATAAACTTTTTTCACCTTAATTATATTGAGAAACCATTACACATTTTAAAGAATTAGAACACTGAACTGTTAAATATTAGGCACATGACCCATACCTAATGTAAAGTAAGTTTCTAAAAATGTCCTCAGAAAAATTTAGTAGAAAAACAGGTGTAGGAGAAAATTAAAATGTGACCCATAAGGCCCTAGTATTTAGAAACGAATTGGGATCAGTTCATTCTTTTCCCGTGGGATAACTTGTATAAATGTAATTCTATGGTTTCATAAAACCAGGTCAAGTTTCTGTCCCTTGAGGACCTTTGGCAATCTGAAGCATGGCAGCCACTTCTTCCTGGCTACAGGTTCAAATATGCATACGTTCTGGATTTGTGAAAGGAAACGACTAGCGAAGCTGAAAAGACAGACCCACACCTTCCACATATAAATCCACTTATGGGGGCGAAACATGATTTCATAAAACAGTCTTTAGAACTAGTTGGCTCTTTTCATTTAAGCTGATGAAAAAGCCTGTAGTTTTCACCTCTAAAAAAATAAATATTTTTCTTTCATCAGCTGGCGCACCAAATAAAAGAGCAGACAACCTTATCACATAACAATGCCAGCAGTTTTTACTGACGACATCCTTCTCCCTAAATGTCAAAATGTTTTACTTGTGTAGTCATACTTTGGCATATAGGTGAATACATGTATGCTTCACAATGCATTTCATAGCTATTACTGTATTATCTCTCATGATACTGTTGTATTAGCCTAATTTTTGTAATAAAATATGTACAATAACACAAAACAAGACAAAATCATAGACAGGGTCACCAGAAAAGATGAAAGCTCTACCTGGCAGACCCACATCAGCAAAGGCCCAGCAGCATTGCCAAATGTCATGGATGCTCCACTCCTTAAAGAACAACCTGAAGGGGGCCTAGAAGGATGCTAGGAGAGGGACCCTTCATCAGGGACTGTAGTGACAGGATAAGGGGGAATGGGTTCAAATTCAAAACAGACGAAGTTCAGGTTAGATATAAGGAAGAAGTTATTTACTGCGAGGGTGGTGAGGCACTGGAACAAGTTGCTCAAGGAAGTTGTGAATGCTCCATCCCTGGCAGTGTTCAAGGCCAGGTTGGACAGAGCCCTGGGTAACATGGTCTAGGGTGAGGCATCCCTGCCCATGACAGAGAGGTTGGAACTAGATGATCCTAAGGTCCTTTCCAGCCCTAACTGTTCTATGATTCTAAGTCCATAGGCAGACCACAGGTCAGAAGACACAAAGGACTGCCCCATCTAAGCCCACAGACAGACTGATCTCTGCAGGAAACGCCCCACAGAGACAAACATTAAGGCAGCTTCTAACAACACATTCAAAGAGCGGAGGAGGGATAACAGGCAAAGAAATACAGTATCTTCAGCCAGATTACCTCCTCAGTGTGTATACTTGAGATCTACATACTGTGAAGGAGCACTGACTCTTCTGAAGGTATATTCCATCCCTTCCTCCACTCTACTGGAATGATGCCAGAGAAACTCTGAACAGTAGAATCTGCTGAAATTTATTAATTCTTACTCACTTTCTACCTGTTGTACTTTGAGGTGGCCTGAAGCCAGTCCAACAGCTGTGGCTATACCCAAACATCTCGACTAAAAACCTCACTGATGTCCTCCCCAGGAAATGTTATGATCCCTACCTTAAACAATTTGCATGTGTGTTCCTGAAACAGCTATATGCTGTTAAATTAGTGTTTCTAATGCATTTGCCTCATAGCTTCCCAAAAATGTATTTTACCCATAGCTACACTTTAAACTGCATATTACCACAGAAGGGGCTTCACTTTCTACTATTATCTTTATTTTTAACATGATATTTCATCAGCAAATTAATTTTGAAGGGAATCAGTAGAATCATAAGCCATCTACAATACCAAATAATGTAAGACAAAATAATTTGTTTAGCATTTTATGTTTATTTTTTTAACCTGGCCTGTTAAAAGCCATTGAGTAACAAATAAATAAATAAATAAATAAAAGCACATAAAAATAAAAAGTAAAAAGGCACAAAAACCCCAACCAATTGATCCTGCTTTGAATTGGAGCAATATACAACGAATTTTACAACAGACCCGTGGAATTAGCCCTTAGCGATAGATAAAGACACAAATAATGAAGTCCTATGTATCATCTACTCTGCAAGAATTGTTCTAACAAGCTAAAAGTGAAGTTAAAAAAGAAAAAAAAAGCGAGAGAACACATGACTTTTCACTTGTATCGGTCTTTATACACTTAAGGTATTTTCCTTCCCCCACACCTTTATTTTAAGCTTTTAAGCAGAAATTTAAGGAAACAGCAAACAATTAGAAAATGGTTTTACTTCCTTCCCACCAACCATTAGTGAGTATCAGAACTCAAATGTGAAAAGTGACAGCCACGGCACACATCTTGGAAGTGCCCAAGCCCTTTGAAATTATAGGCTGCTTCTGTGCTACAAAAATTAATAGAAATAAAAAAATCACAGCAGGGGGTATTTGGTATATACCATGGGTTATACCAAATTCTGATACTAATTCCTGTCAAGACATTGCCCCAGTTTCCTAAAATTAATACTGAAAGAAGCAATACTCACAAAACCATTTAAAAAATGCTTCATGAATCTATTTTACGCAACAGGTGTTAATTTACAAAACACTAAAACTAAAGCATTTTTTCAATGCTTTCAAACTGTCCTCACAAATGCAAGAAAGTATACAGTAAGACAGCTTCCTATCAAAGATGTCAACTGGTTCTTTTATAGCATTACCAAATATATCTTGCATATGCTTGGTTTAGAAGATGTATGTACGCTACTGAAAGCAACAGGGCTATCCACATTCTTAAAGTTAAGCATATGATTAATACCACAACTTTTTTATTTTAATGTGAATAGCTGAGTCCTACAGGTGACCTTCTCCAACAAAGAAATGTTTTTATAGCAGGTAAGGAGAATGGAAACAAATTATATGCTTTGTAAAGACAAATAGTGCTGGTATCCATTAAAACATGATATAAAACCAATTAAAATATTAGGTTTACATTTTTACTACTTTTGGTACTACATTAGTTCAAAAACAATAGTTTTAGCCATGTTTTTAAAGAATGTTCAAACTATTAATAAGCCCTGACTAGACTTATCACCAATAAAAATGTAATGCTTTGTTTGCGCTTCTCTTAAAAACACAGTATCTACAACCTGAAAGTAGCTTTTTTCTATCCCACACATAAAAATCATGACATAGCTCTTCATTAAAAAAAAAAAAAATCACTAGTAAATATGAGAACAATATGAAATCAAAGTTACTAAAGTTGTAATGATAATAAAAAATATATTTATGTATTACCTGTTCTCTTCATGTAACAACTCTCTTTTTGATCCCTTACAACTGTTTTATGTCAGATGAAAAAGCAAAACATTTCCCAAAAGTAAGATTTAAAAATTATTTCTATCATACGACAACTTGCAAATGCAAGCATATTCTGAGAGACATGTCCTAAACAACAGCATTTGGTCCAGATGTAAAATAGCCATACCTGTTTATTATTATTTTTACCTATTACAATATCATTAACAAGTGCTCTAATATGAACGTTATTCAGAGCTAAGAACTTCAGTTATGACATCGTAAAGTTACAAATATATTTTATGTGTCAATTATGCTAAAAATGTTTGCAGCAGTCCCACATACTCCCCTTCTTCCCCTTTCTCCCAGTCCCATCGAATTCCAGTATGTAACTGTTATTTTGTCAGCCAAGTAATCTGTACATACACCTATGTATGGGCCTCTCAGTCATACAACCTAAGAAAAAAATTAAAACATAAAAAACCCCATGTCTTAATAATTAAGGTGTACTTTTTTTTCTAGTATTTTAGTATCACATGGAAGTATAATGTGAGTAAGAAAACATACCTGAACGTTCTACTTGAATTCAAGCTTGTTTTGGATCAAAAGGAATTTAAGCAGAATTTAACCATTTGGATGATTTAGGGATTAATTCTGTAAATTCTGAGGATAAGTAAAATTTCATGACCAAACATCCTCTTATTTGAATGGAAAAAGAACGGGCAGTTAGTGTGGCAAGGTGCATCAGGAAATCTTAATTGCACCTGCTTCACTGTTTCTGGACTATGGCTAATCTCAGCCTTCGGATGGACATAAAATCCCACTGCTTGATACTTGCAACAAAATTTTTTTGTGCTTTTTTTATACAAAAATAACTTTCTTTTTCATGAGGAAGATACAGTGTATACAGGACATAAAGAAAATACCTACGGTAAATTAGCTTTGGAGTGAACAGGTCCATTCAGTCCAATATCCCATCTCTAAAAGAGACCTATGGAAATTCATAGGAGAGAATGCAAGTATTTGATATTTACAGAGCTATCCTTCCCTGGTTTGGTTTCCCAGCTCACTGCTATCAGTAATTTAAAGAAAAGAATTCCAAACTGGGATGTAACTATATGGTCAAATGCTGAGATCCTTTCTCTCACAAAATTCAGTGACAGCATTTTTCTACTTTATGCTATGGAAAATACACTACTCTTTTTCTTGCACTGAAAAAGAAAAACAGTTTAAAGCAGTGCACAGTTATTCACGGTTAATGTGAAAATTCCATATTTAATAATTATACTTCAATATTCCTCAACGCTTGTGAAATGAAAACTCAGCACTTGTTAGAAGATGCTCCCAGCTAAGCACTGTATCAGATAAATAAGCAGAACATAATAGATTAAGAATAAAGTTGAATAACCTGGATTCAAGTCACAGACATACCCTGATTCTAAATATAAAGATTTCTGATTTATGTTTCAGGACTCAGGAAAATAATTTAAATGATAATGGAAAAAGAAAAATTCTTCCTTAATGCATACTGAAGAAATTATCTATATATGAATTAACTCTCTGGATCATAATAGCTTTTTGCAGATGACTCTAAAGCCCTATCACTTAAATATGTATTTAGGCAACTAAAAATTTACTGTCAATTCATATTATGTCAGTCCACATTATGGCGCTGTTACAGTATGCACATTTAAAGATTATTGAAAAAATTACTGTTCATGTGCAGTATATAATTTGCAAAAGGTTAATAACTGTTTTAAAACAATGAATTGAATTAACTCATAATGCAAAGCAGATGCTTCAAATGTTGTTTTAAAAACAAAACATATTTAACTTATAAAAGAAGAAAGAGGATCTAAATCCAGTCCTGTTGCTTAAAAACAGGCAGGCATCATAGCTGTTTTGGACTCCCAGTTCGCTGGTTTGCACAATTTTGATAAAACTTGGTAGTTTCTGACTAGTCCCTCTGCTCTCCTGCAGCCAGAAATTATTTCTCATAGCTAAACTTGTAAGGCTCCTTCATGAAGAGGCAATGCTGAAAGGGATTTACCTGTATCAGACCAGCAGAGAGAGCAGTAATAATTCAATATACCTACAATATAGTTCAAAAGGAAAATATTAAAATTCAATCCAGTGTATGACAATTCTATGCTTCATACGCAATTCACTTTAGATGATGAATCGCAGAGATAGGCAAACACAGATGTCTGGAACGATCTAGTAACAGGAGAGAACAGAAGAAATACTATCTGGCAGTCAAACAAATTTAACATTTCCAAGAAGCATTTGGAACACACTCCAGATGACAAAATATTAAGCAGGCTTGTAAGATTACTTTGGGTGCATTTTGGTTTACAGCACAGAGAGGTCTCAGAGGAGAGAATGAGTGCGGGCACAGCAGCCCCCCAAGAGCCAGCCCATAGGGGACATACTTCAGGGTGCTCCTACACAGCACCCAGTGGGACCCACAGCCCCAGATACTGTGCCTGCAGCTCCATTAAAGGGAGTGGAGGCCTAAGATTGAAGTGAGCATGTGAACAGGGAGAGGAATGGTTTCTGGAAATAAAGCTATTTGCTGCACTTTCACACAGTCCATTCTCCTAAGCTGATGGAAAAGTCACAATGAAACTGCGTTTTTATGTAAGCTACCAGCGAAATATTCCTTAAAAAAAAACCAAACAAGCAAACAAAAAAAACCCCACAAAACTTTACTGATATTCATGGCTATGAGATAAAGGAGAAGTTAATCAAATTGAATACTTGAGGAAAATATGTGAAGTAATCAGGGAAAATACTCCCTCTGCCCATCACTAGCAGCCCCTCACACTCCTGCACTGAAACAGCACCGGCAGCATCGCACAACGGGCGACAAATGTTCACTGGGGAGAAGTGTTCCCTTCCTCAAGTATCTGACACGGGCTACTGCTAGGGACCAACTATCAGATCAAAAGTCTGTTATGCTGCAGTAAGTATGGTCCAAAGATCTCAGCCTTCAATTTATAATATTTACCAGTAAATAAATACCATAAGATGGATATTAAAATTCTGTAATTGCTAGTGGCTGGAGTCTTCTTAGGATTTTTTCAGTCTGATGAAGCCACCTCCAAACCTTTTACTTCTTCTTTATAGGTACTACAATTTATCCTCTGACCTTCCAGAAGTTGCCTTTGCTTGTAAAACCTACCATATTTCTGCTGATTATATTTTAGTAATCTGTGGCAAGCAAGAAGGTCATCAATATAAACCACAGATACTATGTATTTGACATTCCTTTCAGCTGCACTTGCTGACCTGTTCATTTGAAATATCTGTGATGTGCACTAACCTATCTGGGTGAGATACTCCTTTAATTAATACAAACAGAAAAAGCCCATGCAAGCATGCAGTATTCAGTAAACAAGTACATGTTAAGTCCACATAATTTGAGAGAAGCAGAAGCTAGCAAATAGAGACTGAGTAACTGCCATGTAAGACAGGCTTTGAAGGGAACTGTTTCATGTTCAGCATCTTTCCCCTTTATATTCAAAAATCAATTAGGTTGTTTTCCAAAATTTGCAAACAGCTTCCAAACAGCTTTATAGTTCCCAGCTTTAAATATGAATGTCAATGGACTCATTCAAAATCATCTTCAAACGTCAGAAAAGATCAACATGTCCTGGCCACATGAGGGAGGTCAGAAGGCACATGCTTTTAGTCTTTACTCCGGTGGGCACGATCCAAAGCCAGCCTAAGTCTATGGGAAAACTCCATGAAGGGACCCTGCATGGTAAAATTCCACAACAAGTGCTCAAAACACAAGGGACCAGGAACAATCTGGGGTCAATATCTTCCAGGTCATTAATCCTGGGCAGGTGACATCCAGTGCACAGTTTGCTACTCTCTTTCACACACACACTCGAGAAACCTGACTCGATTGGCGTCTAGTAGCTCTAAATATTTTCCATGTTTTGCCTTTATCCTTCCCTTATTTGTTTGGCGTATGTCTTTCTAGCATCCCATTAATGTCAAACCATTTAATCGGAATGTAAGCTAAATTCAGAGTTTGCTACTTCCTGGATTTCTGTTAGGCAACCAGTGCTTTTTATGAAGAAAATAAAAGCAAGGGTCAGTATGACCAGAAAAGAAAAGTCATCTTCCATAACGGAAGCTTATTTTTCCAGTGAACTGATACAGAAGCCTAATTTAGAAAAAGGCCCTTTAGTATCATGTTATTATTAGTAGTATCACAAATAAACACAGAAACCAATTCACTTTATAGACCTCCACATTAAGCATTCAATAGAAAACCCCTTGGTGTTTCATTGATTTTTGTTTGATTGATTTTTTTTTTAAATAGCAATATCACAGTTAAAATGTATCGTTCTGGCGAAACACTTCTAAAACTTTCCATCTTGAAATAAGTTATTACAAATTATTTTCACAACTGGCAACTAACGATTCAATCAATTTAAAGAACAACAAAGTAATGGTTTTATCTGGATGTCTTCTTTGATTAAATAATATATCAACCTTGATGAAGCTTTCCAAAAAGAGATCAGTGTATTCGAGTGCATCAGCTGATTATGAGACAAATATAACAGTGATAATATGCTGGTTCAAAATTTTTGAATCTGATGAGTATAACAATTTAGCCGCTAGGATGGAGTTGGCTCTTACAGCTTCCATCTCGACAGTTAAGTGTCCACCCAAGATACAAAAAGATATAACCCAGCTAAATATGCAGTCACTGAGTCTAGAAAGATGACTTAAATCGCTAAACTGAGTAGATCAAAATATCCTGTGTAATTACTGTAATGTCAGAAATAATTTAAAATAACTTGTAAGGAAAGAAGAATCGGAACAAAATGTATTGGAGGGGAAACCCAGAGAGTAAACACAGATTTATTTTCTGATGTATCAGCCGTTTTGACCAAAACTCACTGACCCACTTTGCTTTATTTGTCTATACTGTAATAACACATTCTGCATACCTATTGTATATCCTTTCCATTAAGTTATTTGCTTAATGGCTGTATAAATAAGTCTACTACAACTACGCTTTTTAAGGGTCAAATCCTATCTACTTCTGAACCTACTACTGTAATTTCTACGACACTGGATGATAACAGAGCAGACCTCAGAAACAGCTGAAACACGGCTGATTCTGCGCTGTTGGCATAATGAACCCATATAACAACCAGGCTGCCAAACCCTTTTAGAATCCTGCCAAGCCCAGGAACTGGTGTCCCCATGCCTCCGTATCATCCCCCCACCCCCTCCCCCCCAACCAAAAAAAAAAAAATCTCCCGTATCTCCATTTGTTAATTTCCACCATTCAAATTAAAACTAC